>ML248434.1:0-83959 GCA_005239495.1 Nicotiana undulata | reverse complement strand
AAAGGAATAAATTCCAATTGAAAAATATCGAATTTAACTCAAAAATCCGAAACCGGTCAAAACTTGACCCCAGGGCCCGCGTCCCGAAACTTAGAATTTTTTACAGAAAACTGTTCTTCATCTTCTCACGATTCCGTACATGTAAAGAACACCAAATCGGAGTTCGTTTGACCCCTCAAATCGACCCTTGAAGGTCTCATAACTCATGCCCCAAAATCCTATTTTTCTACTGTTTTCATGAATTAAAGGCTGGGATTATGGTCTATAATCCCCATAAACGAGATTTAATAATCAAATTACTTACCTTTGTGCTACCCAATGATTTTCTCCTTCAAAATTCGTCAAAAAAGCTCCTTGTCCGTACACAAATGGTGAAATAAGGGTTTAGGTCGCGGAGGAAATATTATTTAACTGCCCAGTGATTTGTGCACTGCGATCGCGGATGTACTCACACGATCGCGAAGAACAAATCTCCCAGGCCCACCGAAGACCCTACGGGATCGCAGCATAAGCCACACGATCGCAATTCAATGGAACCTCGACCCACGCGATCGCAACCATTCTCACGCGATCGCGAAGAACAACTGACTCCGCTCCCCACGCGCCTGGCTAACTCTACGCGATCGCGATGAACCCCGCGCGATCGCACTGAACTGACCTCCAAAGCTACGCGATCGCGACCCTTATTCCGCGATCGCACTGAACAAATTCACCCCGGTCCATTTTAACCCTACGCGATCGCAGTGAATAACCTTCAGCTGTGAAAACACCAGAAACAACAGTGTTTTTAAGTCCAAAAATGCCCGTTAACCACCCGAAATATATCCCGAGCCCCTCGGTACCCCTACCAAACTTACCAACATATCCAATAACATCATTCAAACTTAGTTGCACTCTCAAAACACCAAAACTAACATCAAAACTCCAAATTTGCATCGGATTCAAGCCTAAGAACTTTGATATTTCTAAAATTCACCAATGATGCCGAAACTATCCAAATCAACTCCGATTGACCTGAAAGTTTGCAGACAGGTCCAAAATGACATTATGAACTTGTTCCAACTATCAGAATTCCATTTCGGCCCCGATAGCCTATTTTCCACTGCCGACCAGAATCGCCAAAAACTAACTTTCACCAATTCAAGCCTAATTCTACACCGGACATCACAAAATTATTTTGAACACACTCCTAAGTCCCAAATCACCTAATGAAGCTATCCGAGCCATAAAATCCGCATTCCGATGTCGTTTACCAATAAGTCAACTCTTAGTTGACTTTTCCCATTTTAAGGACTAAGTGTCTAAATTCTCATTTAATTATTCCGATTCCAAGCCTATCAACTATAACACATTAATAATAGAATAACCAATCTATAATAAGTCAATAGAAACAATTATGATGAAAGTTTTCTCGTAACGACAGACCGGGTCGTTACAGGGGGGGTCTCCGGGAATACCGTTCTGTAGTCCCAAAGTAAATATGAAAAGTAGAGGGATCTCCCAAAATACCGTTCCATAGTCCCAAAATAAATATGTAGGGGGATCTCCCGGTATACCGTTACCTAGTCCCAAAAGTAAATACACAGCTCAAACAATAGAATTCAACAACCATAACATGAAATCCTACAATTCAGACTAACTACAAGTTAAGGAAAGAAAGGAAAATTCACTAAACATGTTGCACGGAATTTAGATAAACAATTAAGGCAAGTAGGCATGATATTCTAATCTATCAGTATACTACACATGTTGATATGGCTCAAATAAGAAGGAAAAACAGGTTATTACTTAGCAGAAATCGGGTTTTTACGAAAATTAGCCCTTGTACGTACTCGTCACCTAACGTAAATGATGCTCACATATCAAAACAATACCAAATCCTAATGGGAGTTTCCCCACACAAGGTTAAGCAAGCGACTTATCTCAAACCAAGCTCAATCAATCTGTAACAATGTTATTTCCACGAAAGTCCGACTCTGAATGGCCCAAATCTAGCAAAAATCAATTACATAACATAATATAACTAGAAGGAACAAATCTAGCTACTGAAATCAAAGCTAAAACAAGAAATTGGAAAATCCCCCTAAAAGCCTCTCCGGGCCCACGTCTCAAAATCAGGTAAAAGTCACGAAATATGAACAAACATTCACTCACGAGTTCACTCATACCAAAATTATCCAAATACGATGTCCAAATCCCAATCAAAACACGAAAATCTGGTTGAAGAACCTTTCCCCATTTTCCCTAATTTTAAATCCAAATCCGGAATTAAATGGAGAAAACAACTATAGATTAATGAAATACAACAAAAAATGATTTAGGAATCATTACTCTAAAGCTTCCTCTAAAAATCCCTCGAACAATCGCCTAATTCCGAGCTCTCAAGGTCCAAAAATGAAGAATGAACTCAAACCCTCGCACTTAGCCTTTTTCTGCCAGAGATCTCGCTTCCGCGAGCCATTAACCGCATATGCGGTCGCGCATCTATGGAAATTCCATCGCAGGTGCGGACTTAACTTAAGTCCCCTAGGTCCTCATCTGCGAGAGAAGGGTCGCACCTGCGGATCCGCTCTTGCGACCAAGGAGCCGTCACCTGCGACCCACACCGCTCCTGTGAATTGTGCAACCGCAGAAGCGAGGCCGCTTATGCACAAATGCCTCCGCACCTGCAAACCTAACTTGGGCTTCCCAATTCGGCATCTGCGCCCCTTCTTCCGGACGTGCGAGTCCGCACCTCCGGTCTCCCTTCCGCATGTGTGAAACACCAGAACCCAGAAAATCTTCAGCAATGGCCTAAGTCCAAATTCAATCGCGTTAAGCATCAGAAACAGACCCGAGGACCTCAGGACCTCAACCAAACATACCAACCCATCCTAAACCACCATACAAACTCGAGCCCTCAAACCACCTAAAACAACGCTAAAATCAGGAATCATCCTTCGATTCAAACTTAAAGAACTTGAAACTTCCAAATTTGACAACCGATGGCGAAACCAGCCAAACCACGTCTGATTGACCCCCAAAGTTTGCAAAAAAGTCATTTTCAACCCTACAGACCTACTCCAACTTCCGGAATCAGAATCCAACCCCGATATCAAAAAATCCATTACCGGTCAAACTCTCCAAAACGTTGACTTTCACCATTTCAAGCGTAAATGAGCTACAATCCTCGAAAACACAATTTTTACATGTTTCTAAGTCCAAAATCACCTAACGGAGCTAACAGAACTCCATTCCAGAGTCGTCTTCACACAGTTCCGGCTACGGTCCAAATCCTAAGGCGTAAGCTCCCGTTGTTGATACTCAATTTTTCCCACATATTTTAATTTTAAAATATATATACCTTCAAAATAGTGCATGAGTATCAACAAGTGTTTTTCCACAATTTTCTATATTTTTTTAAAGACTTTTAATCAATTTACTCCTGCATTTTAATATATAAATAATTATTAATTGCATCACACATAATTTTATAATGATTTAATATTTAATTTTTATCATTTATATTAATATTAGGCTCTAAACATTTTATGTATAATTATATTTTCATCTTTAGGCTATAATTGTAATAATTTTGCAATAATAGCACATATATGCATAATTACATTATTTATACAGAAAAATAATTTTTATATTTTTATAATGTTAAGTAATTATTTTAAATTATTTTCATGCACAAATGATATTTTTATTATTTATTAATTATTTTGATAAATTATTTTACGGGTTAAATTAGGTATTTAAAATCTAGCCCCTTTCCTAATTAATTTCGGACCTAGCCCAGCCCATTAACCAGCCCAATACCCCATACCCGTCCTAACCCGGTATCCACACCCATCCAAATTAACCCACTCGAAAATACCCCATACCCGTCCTAACCCGGTATCCATCCCATCCAAATTAACCCACCCGACCTAAGATCTAATCTCAACCGTTGATCTCTTGAGATCAACAACTCCCAATACCCCTAGCCCTTTTATTTATACTAACACCCCTAACCCTAATTCATTTCCCCCCTACCCGCCATCATTGAATCCCCTCATCTCCTTCCCCATTCTCCCTTCTAAAACCCTAATACGCAGTCACCCATTTTCCCTTGATTCCTATCCAGAAATGGAATCATTTATCGATTCCTTACCTTATCCGACCCTATTTCTTTATCTGCTACTTGTCTTTGATGTTACTTTACTTGCTTGCCTCAAATGGCAAGCTAATCTCGAGAGATTCAAACCAAAACTGGTTCAAAATCTCTTATTTGGTGGTTACTTCCGTCTATGTTCATCCTAGCATCTGTGAGTACGAATATTTTTGTATCTTCCCGTTAGCGTTTCAGATCTTTGATTCGAACCAGATTTGGTTCAATTTCAGTTTGTTTTAATGATATTCTTCGTCTATATTTACTTTGTTACTCATAAATCCGCTTATTTTTAGTTAAATCTTTTACTTACCCTAAAACTAGGGTTCAGATCTTTCCATATCTATCTTTTAAATATTTTTCTTTAATGTTTCCTTATATCTATCTCTGAGCATCTTTATTATAATTTATTTATTATTTCTGACTGATTTTTACTTACCCTAAAATTTAGGGTTTCAAAGACAAAGCAAATATGTTTCCATGTTTAGAGTTTCCATCTCTGTGCATCTTTATTATAGCTTTTCTTTGATTATTTACGCTGATTTTACTTACCCTAAAATTTAGGATTTTTGATTCTTCAAAATCGAACAAAATATGGTTCAAGCCTTAATTATTTGCGTCTATATGTCTTTGTGCATCTTTATTATAGCTCTTTTGTATTTCTGCCTATTTTCTACTTACATTAAATTTAGAGTTTTCGATTATTTAATTATGTTTCCTCTAAAGTTTCTGTCTATCTGTCTCTATGCATCTTAAAATCTTTCCGTTGATTGTTGACCAATTTTACTTACCTCAAAATTAGGGTTTTGAAATCTTTACTAAGATCTCGATCTTTCCTTTCTTGTGTGGTACTAATATTTCCTTATTTTTGTTCGATTTACCCTGTTCTCATTATTTCATTACTTTATTTGAGCCGGTATCTGATTGTTGAATGATTTTGAATAATACTTCCCCTAATCTAAGTAAGGCTTGCTTGATTATATGATGTTAATTGATTGAACTCCGACTTTAACTGATTCTAGAGTTATTCTCATTTCTTATTTGTGTACAACTAATTCATTACCTTTTTTGTCTGCTTAATTTAGTACTATTTAAACTCCTTCTCCTTCTCCCCTTAGATAGACTGGAACTCTCATATTTTGCTCACTAAAAAAAAACTTAAGCTCTCTCTAGTGTTCTGATTTCTGTGCTAAGTGTCTCTTGTCTTGGCCGGCTGAAAGCCAAGGACAAGTTATTCTGGAACTTAACTGCTCTGGCATAATTACTCATTTTCTTACTTAACTGGTATGCCAAAACCCTTGTCATTTCATTCTACTTGCTTTCATAACATGTGTTGCCTGACTAGCCTATTTCAATTCCCAGCATGATTATGTCCTTCATATGATTATATGATCTCATTTAGTAGCACCGTTAGCTTAGGACTAAGTTATTTTGAATAATATGAATCCTTTTCATAGGTTAGCCTAAGGTGTAATTTTTTTTCATGCACAATTTGTTAGTTTTATACATGTTCTGAACTTTGCACACTACAAACATGTAATCAATTAGTTTGTTGTTCAACTCATGTGTCCTGTATGTTTTATTAACATGTCTGGTCAAATGTTTCTGCCTAATTGTTTCTGTGATTAATCCAAGATTATCTTAAGTACTAGCATGAGTATTTAGCTTAGTCAGACTTCAACTTATTTGAACGATGTGTTTAAGCATGAACTCTGTTTGTTTTTCTTGGTGCATTTCTGCCTGCAACTCTGTGTTCTGAATCATGTTTCTTCTTAAATCCAACTATTTTAAAACATGCCCCTTCTCTCTTTTATGTACTGATTTTAAAAAATAAACCATTCTTAGTCCCTGAGGTTCTCAACCACCCCAGTGTGAGCACTGCCTAAGGTCCACTTGAGACTCCTTTGAACTGTGACACACTAGGGACTAGTTTTCCAATCTCTTATGAACTATCTTCTGAATGTATGGGTCTGGTGTGAGCATGTCCCTGGGTCCCCTGAGGCCCTTGGGAACTTTGACACACTGGAAACCTGGTTCTAATGTGCTATGAATCCCTATGTTGTGCTTCAAAGTGGTTATGGTTGGAAGGCCTGGTTCCCAGATTTATTTGGGCCTATGAAGGCTCCCCATAGTGTAACTATTATTATTGTGCAATTCATTCAGTTATTTCGGGCTGTAATAATTTTGTAATAACAAATTTGGGGATATTTAGTAAAGCTGGGGGGTTTTCTTATTTCCTTTTGCCAAAATGGGTAGAAAAACTGCCTATAGGATTTAGTTATGCTGTTAATTTTGTGAGTTTTATACTGTGTTTAGAAATTTTGCCTATAGGACTTTCATGATCATTTTGATTTTGTATTTTACATTTGCATACTCGAAATCCTGCTTATAGGACTTTCGTTTAATTTTGTATATTAGAAATAATGTTCATAGGATCTATATATGTTTCCAACAAATGTGCATTAGCAATCATGCCAATAGGACCTTGTTGTTTGAGTTAATTGTCCTTCCTGGCAATCTGTTTAATTTCTGCCCATACACAGTTAATAGATACCATGCCTATAGGATAAATAATTAGCCTCACACCTAGAGATCATGTATATAGGATAAAAAATCAATTTCAAAATTAGAAATTATGCTTATAGATTTTAAGTCAATCCAGCAATAGAAATCATGCATATAGGACTAACATCAGTTTCAGTAACTAGAAACCATGCCTATAGGACTAAAATAAGTTTCAGTAAGTAGAAATCATGTCTATAGGATTTGAATCAATTCAACAACTAGAAAGCATGCCTATAGGATTGAAAAAGGAAATAAACCCATCTCTGTAAGTTAGAATCAGTGCTACACCTAGAAATCATGTATATAGGTCTATAATTGATAAGCTCGTAGAAATCATGCCTATAGGATCCTGTTGGTCGATTCTGAATTCAATATCTACTATCAATCGCTTTGGCAACATACCTGTAGGATTGGATTCTGGGTTTATAATTGTAATACTGCCTGAAATGCTCAGATTATGTTGAATAAAATCAGTAGGCAAGCAATAGGTTATAACACCTGCCTTAATAATAAAACTGCCGCTGCATTTGTCTTCTCGCGTAGATACACTGCCTATAGGAGCTTTAAAATCAATTGTGTGCCTTTGTTGCTTTATGTGTGGAGGTTAATATGAGCACATATTTGTCCTATCTGTTTTTTTGCTTGTCGCCAAGATTTTACATTTTGAGCAACATAGATTGGGTCTAGAACTATCCCAAATAGAGGTCCTAATACCTCCAGGGCCATAGGTAAGGGACAGGTAGTGCACGCATAGGGAACGAGTTAGAATCAACTAGAGCGCCTAAGTAACAGCTTAAAGATANCAGGGGTTAACTTTTTTGCAAAAAAACTTGGGCCCCCCCCCCCCCCCTATTCCTGTTTAAAATAAATTGAGTATTGTATTTGTCCAAATTTTCCCTTTTAGACTAATTCGCTTAATTCAAGTTCAGCCGGAACCCCCCGTTGTGGACCTCGAGGGGTGCCTAACACCTTCCCCTCAAGGTAATTTAAGCCTTTACCCTATCTCTGGTGATGGAAACTGGTTAAACGAGTTATTTGCTCTAGGTGCCCTAACGCACCTTAATCCGTTAGGTGGCGACTCTTCCAATTCCAATTCCTTACCCATCTTAAGAAAAAAAGGAGTTGTCCCAAAAATGTCGAAGCCCGATTTTGCGAGAAAAAGAGGGCGCGACACTCGTTTAGGGACTAAATGTCCCAAAACACTCCAAAAACCAAAACGAAACCTCCTAGAAAGTCGCAATAGCAAAATAGATACGGAGAAAGCTGTTAATATGGGATCAGATCTATAACTCTCAAGACGACCAGCCGTGTCATCACATCCTCCCCCTCTTAAAACAATCGTTCGTCCTTGAATGAGTATAGAGACATACCTGAAGCCGTGAAAAGATGAGGATAATGGCTGCTCATATCCCGCTCGATCTCCCAAGTTGCCTCCTTGACCGTTTGACCCCTCCACTGAACCTTCAATGAAGCAATGTTCTTTGACCTTAGCTTTATGTCCTGCCTGTCCAAAATAGCCACTGGCTCCTCAACATAAGATAGATCCTTCTCCCAACTAGACTGAGCTAAAATCCAATACATAAGCCGGATTACCATGATACTTCCGGAACATAGAAACGTGGAATACCGGATGAACTCCTGCTAGGCTGGGAGGTAAAGCAATCTCACAAGCGACCTCTCCAACACGCCGCACCACCTCAAAAAGACCAATGTACCTTGGGTTCAGCTTTCCCTTCTTCCCGAACCTCAGAATGCCTTTCATAGGCGATACTCGGAGCAAGACCCGTTCTCCAACCATGAATGCTACATCGCAAACCTTACGGTCCGCATAACTCTTCTTTCTAGACTAGGCTGTGCGAATTCGCTCCTGAATAAACTTCACCTTATCAAGATCATCCTTGACCAGGTCTGTACCCAATAATTAGGCCTCACTTGGCTCGAACTAACCCAATGGGGACCGACACCGCCTACCATACAGAGCCTCGTACGGTGCCATCTGGATGCTTGACTGATTACTGTTGTTTCAGGAAAACTCTACAAGTGGCAAGAACTGGTCCCATGACCCTCCAAACTACATCGCATACGCACGGAGCATATCCTCTAATATTTGAATAGTGTGCTCGGATTGCCCGTCCGTCTGAGGGTAAAATGTTGTGCTCAGCTCCACTCTAGTACCCAACTCCTGTTGTACATCTCTCCGGAACCATGGTGTAAACTGTGTACCCCTGTCAGAGATAATACATACTGGTACGCCATGAAGTCTTACGATCTCACGGATGTAGATTCGAGCGAGCTGCTCGTAAGAATATGTAGTCATCACTGGAATGAAATGAGCTAACTTGGTCAGCCTATCCACAATCACTCAAACTCCATCAAACCTCCACTGAGTCTGTGGGAGTTCAACAACAACATCCATAGTGATTCGCTCCCATTACCACTCTGGAATCTCTAACTTCTGAAGCAACCCACCTGACCGTTGATGCTCATACTTCACTTGCTGGTCATTTAGGCACCGAGCAACATACTTCACTGTGTCCTTCTTCATCCTCCTCCACTAGTAATGCTGCCTCAAGTCCTGATACATATCCGCAGCACCCGGATGAATAGAGTACCGCGAGCTATGAGCCTCATGAAGAATCAACTCACGCAAACCATCTACATTAGGCACACAGAGCCTGCCCTGTATCTTCAATACACCATCGTCCCCAATAGTGACCTCCATAGCATCACCGTGTTGGACCGTGTCCTTGAAGACAAGCAGGTGGGGGTTGTCATATTGACGCTCCCTGATGCGATCATAAAGAAAGGCCGAGAGACCACACAAACCAACACTCGACTCGGCTCAAAAATATCCAATCTCACAAACTAGGTGGCTAAGGCCTAAACATCCAATGTTAAGGGTCTCTCTGCTGGCAGAAGCTATGCTAAACTCCCCAAACTCTCCGCTCGGCGACTCAAAGCATCGGCCACCATATTGGGCTTCCCCGGGTGGTACAAAATGGTGATATTATAGTCCTTAAGTAGCTCCAACCACCTCTGTTGATGCAAGTTAAGATCCTTTTGCTTGACCATATGCTGCAAATTCCTATTATCGGTGTAGATCTCACAAGGAACACCATACAAATAGTGCCACCAAATCTTCAGGTCATGAACAATAACTAAAACTCAAGATCATGGACATGATATTTCTTCTCATGCACCTTCAGATTTCTAGACGCGTAGGCAATCACTCTACCGTCCTGCATCAACGCCGCGCCAAGACCAATCCGCGACGCATCATAATATACAGTGTAAGACCCCGAACCTGTAGACAATACCAATATTGGGGTTGTAGTCAAAGTTTTCTTGAGCTTCAAAAAGCTCTCCTCACACTCTTGTGTCCACCTAAACAGATCACCTTTCTGGGTTAGCCTGGTCACAGGTGCTGCAATAGATGAGAATCCCTCTACAAAATGATGGTAATACCCCTCCAAACCAAGAAAACTACGGATCTTCGTAGCTGATGACAGTCTAGGCCAACTCTGCACTACTTCCACCTTCTTCGGATCCACCTTGATCCCATAACTCGATACTACATGACCCTAGAATGCCATTAAGTCTAGCCAAAACTCACACTTAGAAAATTTTGCATACAACTTCTTCTCTCTCAAAGTCTGAAGCACAGTCCTCAGGTGCTGCTCATGATCCTCCCGAGTCCAGGAGTACACCAGGATGTCATCAATAACACATAATGACGAAGGAATCAAGATAAGGCTGGAACACACTGTGCATCAAATGCATAAAGGTTGTTGGGGAATTGGTCAGCCCAAAAGACATAACAAGAAACTCATAGTGACCATATCAGGTCCTAAAAGGAGTCTTCGGGATATCTGGCTCCCCCATCTCCAACTGATGATAGCTTGAACGTAAGTCAATCTTGGAGAACACCCTGGAACTTTGTAACTGATCAAATATGTCATCAATGTGAGGCAATGGATATCTTCTCTTCACTGTAACTTTGTTCAGTTGGCTATAATTAATACACATACGCATAGAACCATCCTTTTTCTTCACAAACAAGACTGGAGCACCCCAATGTGACACCCTAGGCCAAATGAAGCCTTTATCAAGCAACTTATGTAACTTATCCCTCAACTCAGGAGGAGCCATACAGTATAGAGGAATAGATATGGGTTGTGTGCCCAGCAACAAATCAATGCCAAAATCAATATCTCAGTTGAGCCTTGAGAAAAGAAATAACTCTGCGGGGAGTATACTCTAATGTACCCCTACACTCTAACCACGGTAAGCCTAGCATAGCCAGCGTCACGGTCTTAGCGTGACAATCATGAATATCATAATGGGGCGACAACCAGTCCATGCCTAAGATAACATCAAAATCTACCATGTTGAGTAATAATAAATCGGATCTGGTATCAAAACCAATAAGAGTAATCAAACACAACCAATATACTCGGTTCACAACAAGAGAATCTCCAACAGAAGTAGACACATAAATAGGATAACTCGAAGAATCCCGAGATACGCCCAAATGTAGGGAAAAATAAGAAGACACATATGAATACGTAGATCCTGGGTCAAATAATACTCACACATCTCTATGATAGACTGGGGCAATACGTATAATGCCAGAGTCGGAAGCAATTGCCTCTATACTAGCCGAAAGAGCATAATACCTAACCTGGCCTCTCCCTCTAAGGAGACCTCGACCTCCCCGACCTCCACCTCAAGATGGCTGAGCAGGGGAGCGGTAGATGGAGCTCGAATCATGGCCTAAGGACCCAGTGGAGCATTTGGTGGCTGAGAAATCTGTGGAGGTGCACTCCTCCAAAGTCTGGGGCAATCCCTCACCATATGGCGAGTGTCGCCACACTCAAAACAACCCCTCGGAGGGTGTGGCTGTTGTGACTGACTCGGGCCAAGTCTGTTATACTAGCCGCTAATAGCACCCCGAGCAGGAGGCACACTAGATACTAACAGTGCATAATAAGGCTCCTGAGGCCTAGAAGGGGCTAGAACACCACTAGCGGCTGGAAGAGCTGAATGAACGGGGCGACTCACATAAACCCTACGATGGCGAGCGACTGGGGCACGAGCTCTAGAATAATAACCAGTCTCTTGAGACCTCTTGGCATCTCTCTCTTCTCCTTCCTGGGCAAGCATGCCCTCCAATCTCTCGGCACTACTCACAACCTGTTGATAAGAGATATCCATCTCCAACTCCTGTCGCGCTCCCTTTTTCCTCTCCTTTCGGATCAGTTAGGGTTTTTGAAATTATTGGGACAACTCATTTCCTTTTGTGATAAGATATGTGAAGGATTTTAAGAGTCACCACCTAACGAATTAAGGTGCGTTAGGGCACCTGTTAAGGGTCACAATAACACTAATTGAATAATCAGAGATTGGGTAAGGGCTTGAAATTACTTCAAGGGGAAGGTGTTAGGCACCCCTCAAAGTCCACAAGTGTTGTTCCCGGCCAAACGAGCTTTGTGTTAAACAAGTAGCAAATAGGCAGTCAAAGAATACACATGTAAGCAAATAGTGGTTTGAAAAGATTCGCAGTGTAAGCACACATATGTAATAAGGTTTGAAAGATTTATGGTCTAAACACACATATGTAAAAGGATAAGGGAGGTCCTAAGTTGTTTATCCTATAGGATCACATCAATGCAATGCCCGGTAATCACTCCTCAATGAGGGGCTACACGTGGCATTAGCGCACTGATCATCATATCCACATCTACCATTTACCCCACCCCTTAGAGGTTATTAAGCGAGTTTATTTAACGAATTCTAAGCGTGTTGTTACCCGTCCCTTTCTTATGGTCCTGGAGGAGTTTAGGACCTCTAGATGTAGGCATTTCTAGATAAACCCCTAAGGTTAAAAGGATAAAATTCTAAGCGACATGCAAGAAAAAATAGGACTGATCAGATAAATGCAGGAAAGCAGTTATGAGGCTCAGATTTACCTCCACAGATAATGCACATAGGCACCACGTCTCAAACAAGAACAGTTTATTAGACAGGATCCTAAGATAGGATATCTAAGAAGATCAATACACAGAAATATGCAACTTTGTTTCATAAACTCAGAAGCAGGGCCTTAATCAGTTTGCCTACTGATTTTTAAGCATGTGTCTTTAAGCAGTAAACACAACCAAGTAGTGTTCCAGTTTTTTAAAGAGATTGATTACCTAAGGCTTGCTAGGCGTGGGATTGTGCATAATAATTACTAGAATTGTTAAAAAACAGTTACGAGGTTGTTTTACCTAAAACGTGTTGTTCTAAGTGGTGTAAATCTGAGAATGCAGAGATTGTTACCAATTTCTATTAAAAGCAGACATGATAATTGTATGTGAAACTATTGTATACCTTTTCTTGAATCAGAAGTTTAAACTAGGCGTGGTTAAGACAATGTAAATGAAATCCTAAAGCATGGTATCTAATATGCACATATAGATGCAGAAAGGTTAAGACATAATTTCAGGATGTACAGAATTCCTAAAGCATGATTTCTAAAATGCATAGAGAATTACAGAGTTGTTAAGCATGATTTATGAATGCACGTGTAGCAGCAGTTTACATTGTTTATCCTAAGAGCAGGATCTCTAAATGGCAGACATGAACGTGGATTGAAGAGATGTTATATATTAAAGCAGTAAACGTGAAATCCCTAAAGACATGATATCTAATGAAGGTTTGGCATGGTTTGAATGAACATGTTAGTCCTAAGCATGGATTCTAATGCAGATATAGGGAATGTAAAAGCCTAAGGCATGATTTCTACCAGTAACATTGATAAAACTACATAGCTACACCTCTCATTTCACTAGCCAACCCAAATATCTGTGTACAATAGTTATTACAAACCAATAGCTGAATGAATTACATAAATAGATAAAGTAAAAGAAGAAGTTAAAGTATAAGGAGCCTGAAGTAGGCCCAAATGCACCAAACTGTCCATAGCCTCAAATGCCAAAGTCATAGCCTTTCTCATGTCCGGGTGTGTCAGAGTTCCCTAAGGACCTCAAGGATCCCGGGCAGTGCTCACACCCATACTTCATAACCAGAACTGAGTAAGTACAGTGTGGAAGAGCCAGCCCCAGTGCATCAGAATTCAAAGGGATCTCATAGGGATCTCAAAGCAGTCACACACTGGAGGGGCAGAACTTAAGGACCTAAGAGTAGAGTGAGTGTGATTGACATAGTTTTGAAAAAGGTTTGATAGGAAAACAATATTGAAAAAGATTCAGTTGAGATAGTTTTATAAAAGTATGAAATGGTTAGTGGTAAAATAGTTTGAACAAGAGTAGGGTAATTAATAAACAGTAGATTAACTACAGAACATACAGGTTCAGCACACTCAAATCATAGTCCTTCACACATGGGTGATAAGAGTTGGGGACCATAGAACATATGTAGTGAACACATAACAGACAGGAGCATAGCAGTTCTTGTAGGGGTTTATGGGATTAGGGGATAGCTAATGGTACCAACATAGTATGAATTTCAGAACCAACATAGAATCAGACAACTTAGGGTAACAAAATTACTTTGCAAAGAAAGGTTCATACTAGAGACCAAACAACATAAAATAGAACAGAGTCAGGCTAGGAAATGCTATAATGGGATTAAACAAATTCATAAACATGCTGATCCCAAGTTGAATTAGGACAAAACTAATATGCTAAGTGAAGCAGTAATGTAAACAAGTTAATTACATGTTGAAAAGATAAGCAACAGACAGAAGTAGACTGATGATTAGTAAACTAAAGCAGTAAGTAAACATATTGAGTTTAGGACTTGAATTTAAAATCAGAACATACCAGTAAAGAGAGTAAAGACAAAGTGAAGAACGGGAGAATGCAATAATTAGCCTTGGCTTGCAGTAGGCTAGTTCAGTAACTGTAGCAAGTAACAAAAGAAAGCACAAGAGCTTTTGAGTGTATGAGAGAGTGGTGAACTAATGTGAGTTCGTGTGTAGAAGACTGTAAAGAGAAGAGAATATAATAGTTTGAAAGCTAGGTAAATAAGGTAAGAGTCAAAATGTTTAGTAATTATAGAACTTGGAATCAATTAGAGTAAAATCAGTCCCAAGTCATCCCTTAATTAAGGGAATCAGTTCAAACGGTAAAGAACATGTAACAAGTAAGGAAAGAAATCATATGTAACAGATAAGGAAAGACTTCAAACATTACAGATATAGAACAGGTATTAGGCTAGGTTCATAAAGTTTTAATTAAGGAAATAACAGTAAGAAGCAATTAACAGTATAGTCAGCCACATAATAAGGCAAGAAAATAATTTAGAAGTCAGAAATCAACACAGGATATCATCACAGGAAATCAGGGATTCAAATAAAAATAGTACTGATTAGTACAATTTTTTGTGAATAAACGAAATAGGCATAATATAGGCAGGAAGAATCAAATCAGAAACCCTAATAAGCACAATGGGGTAGAAATCACAGAAACTCGGAACATATTCATGAGAAACAAACATACATACAAATCAAACGAACAAATCAGGAAAGACAGACTCAGAACCCAAGGCTAAAGCCAAAAGAATTAGGGTTTTTAACATAGTTAATCAGGTTAAAGGGAAAACTTACATAAAACCGTTTAAACATAATAAAAATCATGAAATAGCACTTAAAATCAGAGAAAAAGTTGTTTTGGAGAGAAGTTAAGAAACCCTAGTTATGAAGACGAAGAGACGCTTTGAAAAATCAGAAAGCTTTTCATGGAAAGCAGTAAAATAACTCAAAATACTCCCAGATCTGTTACACATCTAAAGAGTCGAGAGATAAATTAGGGTTTTGAGAGAGATAACCCAGAGATAGAGAGATTCCGGCTTAGAAGCCATAGATTTAGTAATAAAATAGGACGATCTTACTTAGACGGTCCAAGGTGGCCTGAGAACGGCAAGAACAGGCCATAGATGTGAGTGAACAACCACTGGTCCCTTGAAGACCTCAGAGATGGAAAGAATCCGGTCATGGGGGAGCCATTGAGGCTAGGGGTGGTGGTGAGAACCACCATCAATACCAGCGAGCAAGAAGCCAGCGAGTGGAAGCCATGGTTAGGTAGAGGGAGTTTGAGAGAGAATGAGGGAGTGACGGCGGGTGAGTGATGAGAGAATGAGGGTTTGGGGGTAGGTCTTTAAGGTTAATTAACGTAAGGTTAAATCCGGGCGGTTGATCAAAATTGATCAACGACCAAGATCTAACTAAAACTGGGTCGGGTAGGATTAGTGGATTGGGCTTGGGATCTTAGGCTGGTTTAGTTAAGGTTTAGGCTGGTTTAGTTTAGGCTAAAATCAAAATGAAATAGGCTATTTGTTATATACATGTAAAGACCCGCAAAATTTCTTGCTTAAAATAATGCCCGAACGAGTCCCCGAGTTGTTTTTACTGTGAAAATTCCTAAAACGGACCTAATTTGAACAAAAAGTACCCCGGGAGTTAAAGAATTAAATTTTCCAGAAATTGGGTGTTATGCGACGCACTATGCGATCGCATAACGTGTATGCGGACCGCATAAGGGCCGCATACACGGGCAGACCACTGCCCAACTAAAGGACAACTATGCGGTCCAATCTGCGACCGCATTTCGGTTCTGCGGACTGCATAGCTGTCGCATTATTGCCTTTGATTTTGGGGAGGGGTGTAATGCGATGCGCTATGCGATCGCATAACGAGTATGCGGACCGCATAGTAGTCGCATACTTGGGCAGATTGTTCCCAAATTTTGGCCCACCTGGGGCCATTCTGTGGTCTGCTCTACGGACCCCATGTCAGGAATGCGAATTTCTGACCGCATATTTGACACGGGCTTTTAATTTTCCAAACTTTTATACCCGACCCCAACTTCATTTAACCCCTACCCCCTTTCATTTTAACTGGATTCTAAACAAGATAGAGAGAAGAAAAAGAGAGTTCTTGAGAAAGAAGTCCCCATCTTCCCCAAATTGATTCTTCAAACATCACTCAGAGTAATCTTCATCTTCTTCACTCTAAGAGATAAGTCCCCACTCCATTTCCCTTTTATTCTCATATTTTAGTTAGAATGAAGCACACATCGGTTGGTTCTTGAGATTAAAATATAAGACTTGCATGCATGTGAATAATCTTCCATGACCTAGTAAAAGGAAGCTAGTTAGAGTAATCTTTCACTAAAATGGGTTTTAGTTAAGCTAAGGGACCACATGGTGTTTGATAAAATGCTCAAATGAATTCAAGAATCCTACTTCTAAGAGAAAAGTGTCGCATTGTGAACTAGATTGACGGTGCTAGACGGTTCGGTGAATTGTGATAGAAATTAAAAAGGGAAACTCGACTCCAGGCATGTATGGCTAACTTTAATCTTTGTAAAATCGCTTGGTGGTGTCCGAGCATACGGTACGTGTATTGGTGTGAATATGTGCAAATGGTTGTTCAAATTGTGTTGAAGCGTGAAGTGTATTCCTTGTCTGTCTTTAGTTGATCACCACACAACCATGCTATGTAAAATGATGCTAGTAGGTTAATGAATCCAAGAGTATGAATGTATATGCTAAAGGCTGTGTAACAAGTAACGAAAAGGAGTTGTGGTGTGATGTAATTGAACTAAACGGCTGTGGCAATATCGTATATGATTCACTGTTTGGTAAGGTTTATTGTGGCACGATATTTTTTTTTATACGTATTGTGGGTTGTAAAGAAGCTATATTCCTATTGCTGAAATTTTCTGTGATTGAATTGTGAACTGTCATTGTTGATATGAGATATGATTGTCTGGTGGGATCGGGTTGCGCGCCGCAACAGGAGGGATAAGGGTGATATGTGAGAAGTGATAAGGGTGAGGTGTGATTGTTCGGTGGGATCGGGTTGCACGCCGCCACAGAAACATAAGAAATGATTGTGAATGTCAGGTGGGATCAGGTTGCGCGCCGCAACAGAAGAAATAAGGGTGGAATGTTGAGAAGGGATAAGGGTGAAATTGTGATTGTGATTGTGATGAAGTGAGAATTGTGGAACTTCCATTGTGTTTCTTTCTATATCTTTGTGCAGTGATTGTGTGACTCTCTGTCTGTCTCTTGCCTGTGCATTGTTGAGTTTACTTAGAGTAAAGTTTATTCATACATACCAGTACAATTCAAATGTACTGACGTCCCTTTTCCCGGGGGCGCTACATTCTTGTGATGATTGTAGGTGGTTCTATAGCAGGTACTCCAGCCCACCAACAGTAGTGCCTCATCTACGTCCCATCAGCTGTTTTGGTGAGCCCTTTTCCTCTCGGGACCCTGTGTGGTTCATGCCACCTCTTCTTCCGGACTTTCATTTTGATATTTGTGTAGGGTATAGCCGGAGCCTTGTTACCAGCAAGTATTATATAACTCCTTTGTACTCTTAGAGGCTCCGTAGACAGGAAATGTGGGTTATGTACATATGTATTTTGGGAAATATAACTTGTAGACCACGTAAAGAGAACCTGTATGTTATGTATATTTTGTAAGTATTGTACCGCATGTGGGTAATGACAGAAATCTAGAATCTAATTCCAGGTTGTAAGAATGTGTTTAAATTATAATTGAATAATGTACATTGGAATCACGGAGTAATACGTGGAATGGAAAAGGGAATCCAGGTCCGCTTGACTGTGGCTACCCGGTCGAGCGCCGGTCGTGTCCCTCGGTTTTGGGGCGTGACAATACCCAATTCAAATTAGTTTAAAATAATTTATAAAATAGCTAGTAATTATAAAAAATAAATTTCATGCATAGAAAATGGTTTAAAATGATTATTTAGTATTTTAAAATAGAAAGGACTAATTTTCGGTAACAAATAGTACAAAATTATATGCTTGGGCTATAATTGCAAAGTTATTGCAATTATAGCCAAAAGATGCAAATTTGGCTAATTATGAAATAATTTGATCTTATTAGGACCATGAACAACAAATTAAATTAAAGAATGCTCTTGAAATCATTTGTGATGCAATTTTATAAATTATTTATTGGAAATAAAATATTGGAAAAATTAATAAAATTGTAAATAAATTATGAAAAAATACCAATTGCTAGTAATGCATGATTTTTGAGGGTATATATGCAATTAAAAAATATTTTGGTAAAAATTGGGTATCAACAACTCCCTGGCCATACTGAATTGATGTTGGGGTGGAGTCCCTCAATAAAGCAACGAACCCTCTCTCGAACTGTGGCAACCAAGGCCGGTGCATGTAGGACCAACTCACTGAAACAGACTGCATAATCTGACACAATCATAGAACCCTGGCGCAACTGCTCAAACTTCGTGCACCATGCATCCATGAGGCTCTGAGGGACATACTCTCTCAAAAACATATTCAAGAACTAAGTCCATGTGAATGAGGCTGCCTCGTCGGGACTACTCAACTCATAAGCACGCCACCACTGACAGGTTAAAGAAACCCCACTCGTCTCCGCTACGCCCATAGTACGGAGAATACGATGACACTCCTCCAGAAAACCCTAAGCATCATCTAAAGCTAATCCACTAAAGTTAGGTGGGTGGTACTTCTTGTACCTCTCAAGTCTAAGTTGCTCTGCCTCAGCAGCGGCAGTCCTGGTCTCATGCTGATCCGGAGCTACCGGCGGCATATGAATTAACTCCGGGGCTTGATCAACCTAGACCCTATGCTCAGAAGTACGAGCTGCTGGAGTATGTGCCCCTCCCCCGTCCTGAGATGTTGCGGGAGATAATGGAATCAATTCAGCCTAAGCTAAGGTGCTGAACATGCTCATGAACTGGGCTAGAGTCTCCTAGAGGGCTAGTGCAGTAATAGGAACCTCCGGTGCCTAACCTCCAGTTGGAGCTGCGGGGGGCTCCTCTGTCGCAGCTCGCGCGGGTGCTCTAGCTGAACCGCGTGGTGTTCCTCTACCCTGGCCCTGGCCTCTGGCGACTCTAGCAGGGTCGCGGGTGCCTGATCGTCAGATCTCGCGGTACGAGTCCTCAGCATCTGTGAGAAAGAATAGAATAGAGAATTTTGGAATTTGATGCGAATAAATCGCGCGACAAGGAATTAAAGAAGTATCATTGTTCCTAAAAGTTCCATAGCCTCCCAAAGATAAGTACAGACGTCTCCATACCGATCCGTGAGACTCTAATAAATCGACTTGTGACTCACGAGACCTATGAACCTAGAGCTCTGATACCAACTTGTAACAACCCAATTTTCCCACCGTTGGGTATCGTGATGGCACCTAGTCTTAAGGACTAGGTAAGCCTAATACTTTGCAGAAACGAAAATGAAAACACAAAAATTAACAACTAACAATAGTAAATAATTCAAATAAGCAGTTGAGATGTCGCTCGGCATATACATTGATTAACTCTCGTAATGTACATATCAATTCCAAGACCACGAACACCGTAAGTAACAAGCTACTACGAAGTTCTGACTATTCTATACATCAGTATCTATAGAAATGAAAGAAGAATCAACATAGGGGGATAGAGGGGGACTCCGAGGATCTGTGGGCGCGGACAGATGTACCTTGAAGTCTCCGAAATCAGTAGTGACTGCAACTAAGGATGAGGCTGTTCAGAGGAGTCTAGATCTCTACATGAAAACATGTGCATGAAAGGGCGTGAGTACACCACAACGGTACCCAGTAAGTGCCGAGTCTAACCCCGGTCGAGTAGTGACGAGGTCAGGTCAGGTACCTACTGGTGTGTGTGTGTGTATATATATATATATATATATATATATATATATATATAGTAAGACAGAATGAAATATCACAGTAATATACATACTGAAATTTGACAAGAATGAAATCATATAAGGTAACAACTCAGTACACAAAGATAACAACAGGGGATCTCCCGAGATACCGTCCCGTAGTCCCAAACGTCAATGTGCAAGGGGATCTCCCAGAATACCGTCTAGTAGTCTCAAACGTCAATGTGCAGGGGGATCTCCCGGAATACCATTTCGTAGTCCCAAAATAAATATGCACGGGGATCTCCCGGTATACCGGTCCCTAGTCCCAAAAGTAAACTCACAACTCAAACAATAGAATTCAACAGCTATAACACGAAATCCTACAATTCAGACTAAGTACAAGTTAAGGAAAGACAGAAAAATTCACTAAACATGCTGCACGGAGTTCCGATAAACAATTAAGGCAATTAGGCATGCTATTCTAATCTATATGTATACTACACATGCTGATATGACTCAAATAAGAAGGAAAAACAGGTTATTACTTAGCAGAAATCGGGTTTTTACAATAATTAGCCCGTGTACGTACTCGTCACCTCACATACACGGCGCTCACATATCAAAATAGTACAAAATCCTAAGGGGAGTCCCCCTACACAAGGTTAGGCAAGTCATTTACCTCGAACCAAGCTCAATCAATCCGTAACAATGCTCTTTCCATGAAAATCAGACTTTGAATGGCCCAAATCTAGCCGAAATCAATTACATAACATAAATATAACTATAAAGAACTAATCTAGCTACTGACATCAAAGCTAAAGCAAGAAATCGGAAAATCTCCCTACAAAACCTCCCCGGGACCACGTGTCGAAATCGGGTAAAAGTCACGAAATATGAACACCCATTCACTCACGAGTTAACTCGTACCAAAATTATCCAAATCCGATGTCTAAATCCCAATCAAAACCTGAAAATCTGGCTGAAAAACTTTTCCTCATTTTCCCCAAATTTCAATCAATTCGAAATTAAATGGAGGAATCAACTATATATTAATGAAATACAACCAAAAACGAGTTAGGAATCATTACCCCGAAGCTTCCTCTAAAAATCCCTTCAAAAAATTGCCTAATTCCAAGTTCTCAAGGTCCAAAAATGAAGAATGAACTCAAACCCTCGCACTTAGCCCTTTTCTTCCAAAGATCTCGCTTCTGCGAGCCATCAACCGCATTTGCGGTCCCACACCTATGAAAATTCCATCGCAGGTGCGGGCATAACTTAAGTCCCTTGGGTCTGCATCTACGAGATGAGGGTCGCACCTGTGGATCCGCACCTGCGACCAAGGAGCCGCACCTGCGACCCACACCGCTCCTACGAATTGTCCAACGGCAGAAGCGAGGCCGCTTCTGCACAAATGCATCCGCACCTGGGAACCCAGCTTGGGCTGCCCAATTCTGCATCTGCGCCCCTTCTTCCGCACGTGCGAGTCCGCACCTGCGGTCCCTTCCGCAAGTGTGAAACACTAGAACCAGAAAATCTTTAGCAATAATCCAAGTCCAAATTCAATCTGTTAAACATCCGAAACATACCCGAGGCCCCCGGGACCTCAACCAAACATACCAACCAATCCTAAAATACCATACGAACTTAGTCTAGCCTCAAACAACGCTAAAATCACAAATCATCCTCCGATTCAAACTTAAAGAACTTGGAACTTCCAAATTCGACAACCGATGGCGAAACCAACCAAACCACGTCCGATTGACCCCAAATTTTGCACACATGTCATATTCAACCCTATAGACCTACTCCAACTTCCGGAATCAGAATCCAACCCCAAGATCAAAAAGTCCATTACCGATCAAACTTTTCAAAACTTCGACTTTCGCCATTTTAAGCTTAAATGAGCTACAGACCTCCAAAACACAATCCGGACACGTACCTAAGTCCAAGATCATATAACGGAACTAACGGAACCGACGAAACTCCATTCCAGAGTCGTCTTCACATAGTTACGGCTACAGTCCAAATCATAAGGCTTAAGCTCTCGTTTAGGGACTAAGTGTCCCAAAACATCCCAAAAACCAAAATAAAACCTCCCGGCAAGTCGCAATAGCAAAAATAGATACTGAGAAAGCAGTTAACTAGTAAAACATTTAGATGTCCATAAGTTTAAACTATTGAAAAGTTAACAAATGAAAAGTTTGACTAGTATTTAACAAATGAAAAGTTAAGGGAATTGTTAAATCTAAATAAGTTTGAGAATATAGATGTCCATATATTTATTCTATTTTTTGGATTGTATTCTTTTCTTATTTATTGAATAATATATATTTGCTAACTAAATTTAAAAGGAAAGATATCAAAAAATAAAATAATTCAACCAATAGATTAAGCTATATACATTATTCTCTTATGAAAATTTTAACTATAAAATAAAAATCATAATTCTAATTTGAAAATAAAAGGAAAAAAATAATTTTATTTTACGTATAACACAAAATAACAACTATTAAAAATATTGGTTGATTTTTTAAAGAAATAATAAAAGGCTTTTCTATTAAAGTATTTATATCTAAACACTTAAATTAAATAATGAAAAGAAATAAAAAAATAAAAAAGAAATAGAAATATACAATAACGTTGGTGTAGGGATTCAAACCTAGCGCCTCAAACTAATTGGTAAACTACCCTTTAACCGTTGGACTGCCCAACGTTTTTATGCATAACGTAGTGTTTTTATGTGTTATACTTATAACGTTGTTAATTCATGCGTTATACTTGAATAGCGCGGTTTTAAACCGCATTATATTTTAACGGCCAAAATACCGTTAAAGTATAGCGCGGATAGTTTTCATGTTATATATCGAAAAGTTATTTTTCTTTTTACACACATTAAAATTACTTTTATCCAAAAAGACAACAATTAGATTCCGGACTCTCATTATTAGCCTGGTTAAAAATAACAGTTGCTAGCGTATCTTCGAAACGCCTATCAGATTTGGAGATCCAAATCATCATACTGTTTTTGACTTTTAGTTATTTTATAATCACAATTTGATAGTGTCATAATTTGTCTTTTCTTCCAGAATGTGCAGTAATCATGTCGACTACGTGGTACCTTAAACAACAAACTTTCAGATCATTAATCCTATTTAAACCTTATTTTATTCCTTGTTACTTATGTTATGTCAGATTTTCACATGTAGAAATTTAAGGAAAATATTCTCCCTATATATATATATATATAATATAGCTATACTATGAGTTTTGCTTAATCGTTGGATAAACTTTCTGACTTTATCCATGAAACCTGTTGGCCTCCTAGCATCCAGCAGGGGATTAAGTCATTTTCTTGAGGCTAAAATAACTTCAAGATTAGGAAATAATTAGTATATTATTAAAAACTAATTTCAAGATTAAAAAAAATTATAACATACTAATATGAAGTGGGTTAAAAACTATGAAATCTCAGGATCAAATGGAGACGAAAGCACGCATGACTGGATAATTTCTTTCTATTTGTCGAAAATATTGGTGAATAAAATCATCACCTATGCGGGTGAGAAAAGCAGGGTGTTTGACCAAAATATAATAGTCCTTGATTAAACTAATTAATAAGTTACTAAAACGGGTCAATCCTAGTTAGAGCTAATAACTCCAGATCTGAGATGGATAAGAGGAACAGTAATATAGTTGAATGAAAATATTGATAATAAATGTGACCGGATGTAATAGTATGTGAAAAGATCAAGCATTAAATAACATTAAATAATAATAAATATAAATAGACGGGAAGATTCACCCAATATTGAAGAGGGTGAAGGATTCCTTCCTCTGACAATGATGAATAGCACGAGTATGAGAGAATATTATACACTTTCTTGGATCTGATGGAAATGACAATAGAATAATTCACAAAAAGGTTGAATCTCTGCTAAAAGTAGTTCTTTGTATTTTCTCTGAGAGCTTATCCTTTTACCAGTATTCTTATCATATGGAATATTACATGCCTTTTTCTCCCTTCCTTCCTTACATTTATATGAGATATTCCCAACAAACCCTAAAGTACAATCAGAGAGAATATTCAGTGGAATATTCCTTCTAAAGATACCACTACAAAACTAACTGTTGTTCCTAGCTATACTACTTGACCTCGACCACAACTGGTCGCTGGGCAGTTCGGTTCATGCGATTACTGGTCGAGCACGACCACGCCACTCGTAATGGTTTGCAAGTCGCTCTTCACGTCCTTTTCTGCACGACTCTATCTTCAATCTGATTTTGACACATACAATTAGTCCCTCCACTTATCAAGATCGTCCTTTGATTGACCTCGTTGAGCGGACTTCGTCGGTCGTGCTCGGGAAATTCAGAATTTCATACGGAGGAGATTGAATGGAAAGGAGCTTGCACGAGGTGGCAACGTGGCGCTTCAAGAACCACAACTCACTGTGACGTCAGCTTAGGGTGACATCACTACTGTAGGCATCATCATTACGCGTTTTCCCAACGCGTCGCATCGCTTCTCGTGCCTCGTCCGTTTCGATTCCCGTATATCTAACGGTTGGTGTACTCGATTTGGGTGCTTATTCTCTTATGAATGTGGGTGGAGAGCCCCTTGAGCCAATCTTTACATTCTCCAGTTTTCTGAGCTTTCACTATTTCTTCTTTTCTTCTCCCTCTTGCGTTCTTGCTTCAATTTGCCTCTTATTTTTACACTCTCTGGTTCGACTGATTTTTGCAATTTCTGCTTCCCTTCGAGATTATATTCTCTACACTTACGATTAACCGAAGATGGCCACCATTTCCCATGTTTCTGGTCTTTTGTCCGAACCAACGCCATTATCAGTAAGGATGACTCCTCATGAAGATGATGTTGCTGCCATTGCTGAAGACGACAGCTTTCCGATCGTGGATGAGATCATTCCTCGTAACGATAAAGCTAGGTCGGATTTCTCAAAACCGGCTACAGAGGAACCTGAGTCCGTGCTTTCCGAACTGGATGTGACCACCTTGGCTGAACTTAGGGCTAAGTACAATATTCCAGCCCACATCGACCTAGTCCCGGCTGGTACCGACTTTGTTCAAGTCCATTGTCCTGGGTATTGCGCCTTTTATGCATACCCGTTACGGGTGGGGTACTCTCTTCCTCTTTTTCCGCTGGCGGAGGAATTTTTTCGATTTTACAAGGTCCGCCCAGCCCAGCTCTCCCCGTACATTTACAAGTTCTTTCTGATGCTGACAAAGTATGCGAAGCTGGCCAACCGTGGAGTTTCTATTCGTCACTTGCTACACCTATTCGCACTGAATTTCCTCAGAGGTACAATGTTGCATCTTCGCCATTGTGGGACCAAAGGACTGGTCGTGAAGATGGACTATAGGTCCAACCGCCATTTCAATTTCCTTTTCTACTACGTTGAAACTGAGCACGTGGTGACAAACCCCGACAGATTCCCCAAAATGTGGAACTTTGCTCGTAAGTATATCTATTAACTGATTTTTCATCTTGTCTTGCTTTTTCGACGACCTCACTATTCTTCCCCTTTTCGTGCAGCTGAAATAGAGCCTCCCACGTTGGTCGCTGATATTCGGGACTAGGTGAGCCAGATTTTGCCTTGGACAGTGGGGATTCGCGAGTGGTCGCCATTCCACAAGAAATTTGGTTGTAGGCCCTCCGCGATTGGTGAGTCTTCGATTTGGCCCTTAGTTAGCATCGTTTTCCTTTTTCTTCTTTTCTTCAAACTGAATGTTTTTGGTATCAGGTCGGAGGGCTTCAACCAAGAAGAAAGCTCATACCCCCGTCTTCCGTCAGTCGGGTGCTTCTATAGGTTTGTTGCTTGTTGCGGTCGTAGGCGAGCCTACTCCGATCGTGGTTCCTTCCCAGACCCGACCCTGCGCGGACCTATCCGCCGAACAGTGGCTCCATCGGCGGGGACTGCGACATCCCCTATTCTGCACTTGGTGAACGAGTCGTCACCGAGCGAGGAGGAACCTTCACCGTTAAAGAGGCCGAGGATAGAGCTTGGCAGAGAGATAGCGGGAATTGAAGGGTCAACAGGGGGTGAACCCGACCAGGTCACGGCTGCGTCCCAGGGTGGCGTGTCCTTAGACACCGAAATTCAGCCCATTTCGGAAAATGTGGAAATTGTTGCCTCACCTGAAGCTGTTATGGAAAGAGAAGAACGAGCTGATGCGCTTGAGGTCATTCCATCGAGTGATCCGTCTCCATCGGGGCATGCCGGCGTCCCTTCCTCTGCTGAGGTAAGGGGAAAGAACGTAGCCGCAGATGGTTATGAATCTGGTTCTGACATCGACTCGAAAGAGGTTCGGATGTACAACGAAGGGTTTACTCGGGTGGAGGTGAGGACGGAGGGGACCACTCGCAGCATAATCATCCCCCTCGACCTAGACTTGTTGAAGCGCACGGAGAGCGTAATACCTGACTTGGGTTCGCTCTGTTCCCATGCCGAGTAAAGGACATTACAGACATTGGATGACGACGCCATATCGTTGGTCATATCAGGAATGGCTTTGCGGGTAAGTATTATGATTGTTGCTCTTTGCGTCTTCTCTTTTTCTCCTTTATTTTCACTAACTTCCTTCCCTTGTTTCCTCTTTGCTAGACTCTTATTTTAGAGATCGAGTGTGCCTGTCGGGAAGAGATGAGGAGGTCTATCTTCAAGAGAATGGAGTCGAAGTACCGTGAGTACCGCTCCAAACATCGTGAGCTATGCCTTCGACTCGGCACGGATGTCAACTTCTAGTCTCTTAGGGACGAGCTGAAGCAGAAAGATGAAGAGCTCGTGAGGGTTATACAAAAATGCAGTGAGCTCGAGGGCTCACTCAGGGCCAAGGAGGATGAGCTCAAGGTGAGCAGGGGGGGTTGCTGCAGAATGTGCAGATCTTCAGACTCAAATGGCATCCCTGCGGGTTGAACTTGAGCAAAGTTTGACTCAGTTCAATGCCTTGAGCAACGAGCTGGTTGATACGACATCGCAGCTAGGCAAGGTCGAGGAAGCCATGAAGGAGACTTTGGCCAGAGTGGTAGCGACGTAGGAGGTCGTTCGTGTCCTTCAATCTGAATGGGCGAGGGCGACGGTGATGAAGGTGGAGACGACGTGGAGTAGTACTTTGTAGTTTCTTTTTGTCTTCATTCTTTCTTTTTTTTTTTTTTTTGTGGGCATCTTTCTGGCCCTTTTTTAAGATACACTTTTGTAAGATACTTTTTGAAATGGAATGATCGTAACTCTTGTTGTAATATAGTTGAATGAAAATGTTGATAATAAATATGACCGGATGTGATAGTATGTAAAAAGATCAAGCATTAAATAACATTAAAGGGCAATAAATGTAAGTAGATGGGAGATTCACCCAATATTGAAGAGGGTGAAGGATTCCTTCCTCTGACAATGATGAATGACACGAGTATGAGAGAATATTATACACTTTCTTGCGTCTGATGAAATGACAATAGAATAATTCACAAAAAGGTTGAATCTCTACTAAAAGTAGTTCTTTGTATTTTCTCTGAGAGCTTATCCTTTTACCAGTATTCTTATCATATGGAATATTACATGCCTTTTTCTCCCTTCCTTCCTTACATTTATATGGGATATTCCCAACAAACCCTAAAGTACAATCAAAGAGAATATTCAGCGGAATATTCCTTCTAAAGATACCAGTACAAAACTAGCCGTTATTTCTTGCTATACTACTCGACCTCGACCACAACTGGTCGCTGGGTTGTTCGGTTCATGCGATTACTGGTCGAGCACGATCACGACACTCGTAATGGATTGCAAGTTGCTCTTCACGTCGTTTTCTGCACTACTCTATTCTCAATCTTATTTTGATCCATATACAGGATTCACATGAAAATTATTGAAGTGCGTGCAAACTGGCACGACATGATATTTATACCATCTGTTAGTATTAAATAATATAATACCATCACTCATTAAAAAATTGCATACCATATTGATGTGTAGTTTTCATACATTAATTTATGTACATTTCACAATTATTACACATTTCCAAAAGAAACACAAGTCTTGTCACCCTTTAAAACCAGCTATTTGTGTTTGGCTATGTCTGAAGATCAGACAAAAAAAATCACAAAAAACACTAACAGTGTGCCATCACTGGCGCAATGTGCATTTCTGCAGCATCATAACAGAAACCTACTCCAAACCAACAACCTGGATTTGCAAATGCATCCTTTTCTCTCGCCCTTACGTGAAGATTGTCTAAAACCATATCAGGAGTCACTATCGATATGGAAAACTTAACAGTATTTTGACCTTGATCAATTATCACAATTCGAAAGGTAATTCCAGGAATCGAACGAGAATGAATACCACGTTAAAGAGCCATGATCGGGCTCTTTAATGTAACAGTTAAGCTATGGATTTTGTCAAATTTAATAACTTTGGCTAAGAGTTTGTATGTGTTTTAAGAATCTAATATTAAATATGTATAAATATTAAATTTCAAAATTAATAACTTAAATGATCGTAAAACTTATAAAATTGAAATTCTGAATCCACCTATGCTAAACGGATTGCATCTTCTACTTCAAATGCGACTTGTGGCATGACGTTAGCACGAGGAGAGGTTTTTCACCTGAGCTAAATTAATGTAACTTACAAATAAGGATAATAAAATTCAATAATGATTGTAATTAATATTCCTTTTGGATATTTTATTTGAATTTAATTCTAACTAGAGAAATGAATTTTAGTTTAAATTCTTTGTATTTTCTCCATTACAATGATGAATAAAAATGAGATTCCAATAATTGGAACTTCAAAAAAAAAATGAACGAAAAATATATTTTCTTTTCTTTTTTTCCTCTCAACTAAACTCTAAAGTTACGTTTCCAGAAAACCAGTCATCCTAAGAATTGAATTCCTTACTTGACTTAAATCTCTTCCCTTAAGTGTTCTTCCATAACCTGTACAAACAGAAAATGTCATCATTTTTCCGGCGATTCTCCGGGCGGTGATGACGTGGGGCGGCACCATTTCTCCGTCGCTTTCGTCTTCCAAAAAATCCGAATCATTTTCCACGTACTTGACCCATGAATTATTTCTCGATAAATTCTCCGGGATATTAACGGGGACAGAATTGGAAATTCTCTTTTGCTTCTTTCTCTTCGGTAGCTTTTTCGTATTTAAAAAGTCGTAATACTCTTCATTTCTTTCATCAACTTCGTGTTTCGTAATATTTTCTTGAAAAATGACTTCGGATTCTTGAAATTCCTCTGCCATGGAAAAATGGGGAATGGATATCGTAGGAAAAATGAATTGGGATAAGGGAAGGAAAGGAGAGGAATTTATAGAGTAAATGATTGGAAAAGATAAGAAAATGATTGAAGAGAATCGTAGTGAGTAAACTTTAGAATAAGTTTACTCGTTAAGATGGCGTCATTATATAGACAATTGAGTTGTAACTTCAAAACAAGACGAAGCCCTTTCTCTATTACTTGAGACTCACGGCTTTTGTTTGTGTGTATTTATAGTTTTGCTTTCTATATATAATAATAATAACTAATGACAATATAATTAAGTAAGAATTACGGTCCTTGTCACTTGGCCTGACAGTCCAACTGAAAATGGCTTACTTTTGAAGTCCTTATCTAGTTTGGTCCAGATTATACATAATCTGAAAGAAATTTTTTAGCCTTTAGCCATTATTAGGGTTCCTTTATTTTCGCTTTTCTTCGTTCCAAGCACACTTTATACTTTCTACCAGCCTCTCTTTGCTTTCTCCTCTCTTTCTCTTCTCTCACTCACATAGATCAGAATATTAATAGGACTCAAACTTGATTTAAAGAATTTTCTCTACTATGTTGCTTAATCTTCCTAAATTCTTATAGATCTCAAATATTTGAATCTCGATTTATGGGTGTCCAAATTTAAAATTGAAGTTTTGTTGCATCCATATTAAAAACTCCATTGAAGGAGCTTTGAAGCTCTAAGTTTAACTCAAATTTAAAAAATCTTACTCTAACGTGATAGGGTTAAGTTAAAAATTATTATAAAAGCTTGTAATGATATGGATCTTGAGTGTTGGGTTAACTGTGTTTGATTAACGTTGGTTTTGCGAACCATACTAGTTGAAGAAGGAAGTTGAGGATGAAATTCAGTTTTCTATACACCGTTCTACATCATTATACAATATTATACAAAGTTATAATAAGGGTATAATATTGTATAATATTGTATATTGGATGAGAAAATATTGTTGTACAACATTGATCTTTCTTTTGAAGTAAGTTTCTGTTTCGCGATAATAATTTTAGTTTTGTTGCATGTCTTTTTATTTTAGTTTTGACGCAGTTCCCTTTTGCTTTTTTTTTTTTTTGGTTACTTTTTGTATAGATTTTTCTTTTTTTCTTTTACTTCGTATTCTCTATGTTTTCCTTTAACACTGATTTTGCTTTTCTATGCCAGCGAAATACCGGTATACATTATTCAACATTTCATATACAAGTTTATACAAACTTATACATCATTATACACGTATTGTACAGATGCAGTTAAAACTGAAAATGATTTTTTTTGTATTTTTCTCACTTTTTTCGAATAATTTATATATAAGTTAATTGTCTCGTTGATTTCTCTGCTAAATCATGAACTTTCAAAAAAAAAATTCCTTGTTAAGTTTTTTGCCAGATCATAAACTTTGGAGCAAATTCATAAATATAGAACTTGGAGAATAAGAGATTTTAGGTCTGTTTTTTTTATAGCTGGGATGAGAATGTATAAACTTGGGTAAGAAAGAGAATAAAAAATCATGAAAAAGTTGCGCCAGAATAAAAAGGGCATGAAGCTTTTTTCCGGATTTGAGCCAACTAATATTGGCTATATATTTGTAAACTTGAATCTGGGTCATCCGGTTGCAAGGTTAACTTGTGGAGTGTATTATTCTGTAATTCTCCCTATAATTAATTATGTTTCTTCAATTAACCTTAAGCTTTAATTGAATTCTTACCCTTTTTCGGTTTATCAGTAGGTGCCCGGTACTCAGATTAGGATCCGATTAAATTCAAATCAAGTCGAAAAATTCCACTCAGAGGCGAACCTGTCGGAGCCATCAAAATACAGTTCTAGGTTCGTTTCCACAAAAGTCAAACATCGGTCAATATTTCCAACTTAGTCTTCTAAAATGAAAATCACTCATTCAAATCAATCTGGGAACATCCTAAAATCGAATTCGATGATACAAGCAAGTCATAATGCATAATATGAAGCAACTCGAGATCTCGAACCATTGAATGAAATGCTAAAGCTCAAAACGACCTTTCGGATCGTTACATTCTCCCCCTCTTAAACAAATGTTCACATTCGAACGTGCCAAGAGCCTTTTCCAAGCCATCAGATAACTGTATTAAATTCTAGGCTGAAATGAAGGTGGCCTTGTATCTAGGGCTCGAATCCTTTAATTAAATTCTTACACACATAGGCAAACCTACCCTTAAGGTAGGGGAGTCACTGGCCCCCGAAGTAAAATATATGTATATATAAATATATCTTAAATAACATGTATATAGTTTGATTATGACTGCTTAGGCAGTTGTATCGATCGATTTGGGGAGAGGGTACATCTTGGATTTCAATGTTTTGCGTTAGTTTAATTTCTACTCTAGCATTTACTCAAATTCTTATTCGATAATGGTGCATCCGTCACTTTCAAATCTCTGCTATTTAGAAAACTTAATTGACGTATCATAAATCATGCAATTATGGTTGGTTTGCATGAACTTGTGATTTCGTTTTCTAATTTTGACCTTTAGGTTTTTAGCAATCGTGAAAGGCGCTGTCTATGTTCTGCAAAAGCGGAAAAGTACAAATTTACTATTGTAATTTATGTGACATAACTAGATTAAACTAGTCTTAAGATACGCGTTTTGCGCGTGTGCCTATATCAATAAATTTATAATTTTTAAAAATTACGTAAATATTTTAAATAATATGTGAGTTATTAAATATAAAAAACATCAGTTCCTAAAAATAATAAATATAAATCTCATAAAGCTAGCTCAATAAAATAAGTAAATCCTACTTCACATAAGTCTTTATATGCCTTATTATGATTTCTAATGAGTGAAATATCTTATAAAATTATTGTTTTCTTTGTTACCCAATACTATAACATATAACACAGAAAAAAATACTTTTACCGTAATTATTCAAATATAATAAGATGAATTAAAATTTTGAATCTTTTAGAAATTTTTGGATGATGAGGTAGAACTATAACTCCTAGAAAAATATTGATAAATAAAAAAATAGTCTTAAATAACTGATATTGATTATAAAAATAGTGTAATGCTATACTAAAAATTTAGAAAGTGTCATTATTAGAATGAATATAAAAAGAAAGAAAAATAATAACAATGACAACCTCTTTTTAATACCTTTTGTCTTATGTTACATCCTTAATGCTTCAACTTAGTATTTTTAGCAATTTAATTTTTAATATCACATTACAATAAATTGTGCTATGTTTTTATTTCTTTATGGCCGATGCTCTTTTTGTGAAAATAAATTTTTGGACCTTAAGAATTTTATCAACTTGATAAATAATTTTATTTATATATTAGTTTTGAAAAAAAAATTGTATTAATTTTTTTTTTTGCTAATTTGTTAATTCAAAGACTTAATTATTGTTGAGATTTCATGTTTTTATGATATTATAGAAGATACAAATTATTTTTAAACTTTTTTTTGTACTCGAACAATATATTATCTTTATCAAGTTGAGTAATATTTTAAAAATATATTTAATAATTAAAATACATGTCACTTATGTACAAAATCTCTTACTTTCAATAATACATCTTAGAATTGTAAGTTCCCCCACAAAAAAGAAGCATGCATGTGAAACATATTTTCATTAAAATTGCCGTAAGATATTCAAGGAAAAGAAAACGTAATATTACTCCTATTTCCCTAAATAATTACACGACAATTATACAATATTTTGTTGTCTCTAGTTGAAAAGAAACTTACCTTATACTTTTTATATTCTCTTCTTTTTTCTTAATATATTTTATCCTTATTTAGTTGATTTTGAACTCTTAAATATTAGGTAATAATTCAACTTTCCTTGATTTTAAATTCTTAAATATTAGGAAAATAACTTAAATTACATATTTGTCTAATGTGAAATTTACTTTAAAAGGGTAAAAAGGCGAAAGACATTTCGCTAAGGGCCTTCATGCTTTTAATATAGTATATAGATACGCATTCATAAAAAAATTATGTACTTAAAACGGAAATATGTCATATTTCTGTGGCTATAAATACATCTTATTCATAAAAAGGAAGTTTAAACTTAAATCATTTAACAATAATATAATAGAGGCGGAGCCAGAATTTTAAATTTATGGGTTCGAGATTTTAATCGTCTTTAAATTACTAGGTTCTAAATTAATACTAATTTATACATAGTCAATGAATTTTTAAAGAACTAAAGTTGTTGGGTTCGGCAAAATCTCCTCTCGGCACTCTAGCTCCGCCCATATATAAATATGTTATTCTTTTTAAACTTTGTATAGACTATTTATTGAATCAAGGTAGATTTGAAAAGACCATCAAAGGACGTGGTGTAGTGCGTGGGACTACTCCTCCCTTAACTAGAGATCTAGGATTTAAGCCCTGAGCATGGAAATTAAAAATCCTTGGTAAGCAGCGCTACTCCCAGAATGGGGCCTCACGCGGCGTGAATCCTGATATAGTCGAGCTGCAATATAGGTATCGAACATCGGGTGCATGGGAAAACAAAAAAAAGTAGATTTGAAAAGAATAACTAACGTCTTCTTAGTTTCATTAAGCTATAGTTATTTTGGACTAAAACAATATTATAATGGACTAAACGAATTAGCAAATAGTGAAAAAGATTAAGACAAAAGTAAGAACAACACAGCCAAGAGATGACTTATACTTCACATTACGCTAAAAAACCTTATCTAGCTAAAACGATTTGATTCGAGCCGTCGATTCGAAGCTATCAGCGCAGCTCGGCGCATCAGGCGGTCCGTCTTTCGTGGTCCACGCAATTGTCCAACACCCCAAAGTGCAAATACTAATTTTAAACACGACAAGCCAATAATTGTGCCGTCACACGCCACACGCTGGGGGGAATCTTCATTGCTACATTACTCCGCCTTTGTCGTCGTGCACATAAAATTGCTAAGGATAGGTTTGAGTTAGACCAAGTTGGGGGCTTCAAATGGATGGATTGGACATATTTTGGACGGGTCAAAATGTGTGGAACCAATAATTAAGAGGGCATTTGCAGTCGTACCTTATATTCAGGGGCGAAGTTACGTTTCTTCAAGGGTGGTCAACTGACCACGCTTCGCCGAAAATTTATACTCCGTATAAGGTAAAATATTACTTATTATTGATTAAGAATAGACTTTGAACACCCTTACATAGCCCAATGACAAAGGTTTAAACACCCTTATTGAATTCCCTGATTTCGACACTGCCTATATTTGTGTCGCCTTTTAACATGTACCCTATTTTTAAAAATTAGATTTGGTAGCTGAAGAATTGAGGGAGAGAGGTGAAGAAGATGACATGAAGAGAAGAAGGAGAAGAGAGAAAGAAGGCTCAATCAAGCAACTGTTTCATTGAAGCTTGAAAAAAGGAAATGAAAATACACGTGAGATATAAACACTGATTGTGCTTAGCTGTCACTAACTAATTCTCTAACTAATTAACTTCTCCACTAACTGCTTGCTTAACTAACTAACCACTTATAAATAATACAAGGTTCAACTCCTTCAAGTCTTGTTACTCTCATCACTCCCTCTCAAGCTAGGTGGTGCAAACACATTAAGCATCCCTAGCTTGGAACAAAGATATTCATGTTGAACTATGCTTAGCCCTTTGGTTAGCAAATCTGTTGGTTGCTCTTTGGTGGAAATGTACTCAGTTCTTATCAGCCTCTTTTGTATTTTTTTTTCTCTTACAAAATGGCCGTCAATCTCTATATGCTTCGTTCTCTCATGGAACACTAGATTGGTTGCTATTTGCATTGCTGCTTTGCTGTCAATGTGAACCTCAACTGGAGTTCCACCTCTACTCCAACTTCTTTGAACATTCCCAAAATCCATGTTAATTCTGTAGTTGTGGAGGCCAGACTTCTGTATTCTGACTCAGCTGAGCTTCTAGAAATAGTTCTTTGTTTCTTGGACTTCCAAGATATTAGTGAGTCACCAAACTTAACAAGAATTTAGGTTACAGATTTGCGAGAATGTGGACAGGCTGCCCAATCAGCATCACAATAGGCTGTTATCTTTTTGTCTACTTTACTTGACATAAGTACTCCTTGTCTAGGATGGTCTTTTACATACTTGACCACTCTTAGGGCAACTTCAAGATGTGATTTCTTTGGTTGATGTAGAAACTGACTTAAGGTTTGCACACTAAATGCAATGGCTGGTCTTGTTATGGTTAAGTAGAGTAGTTTGCCTATAAGCCACTGATAAGAACTTGCATCAGATAGTAATTCATCCTCCCCCTTGTTTGGACCAGCCAAGTGATCATCAAATTCTTTTGTAGTGAGCCTTGTATTTGTTTCAAGTGGTGTAGGTGTTGACTTTGCTGCTCCTAGTCCTAGTTCACAGATAAGCTCCAGAGTGTATTTTCTCTTGTGCATTAAGATTCACTGCTTGGACCTTGCAAATTCAATCCCTAAGAAGTATCTTAACTCTCCTAGATCCTTCATTTTAAAGGCATGTTGCAAAGAGGTTTCTCTAATCATTGCTAGATTATTGTCAGTAATTGGCATATCATCAACATAGAATAGGATGAGTACAAGGTCACTTCCTGATCCTTTGATGAATAGAGAAAGTTCATGTTGACTCCGAGTGAAACCAAACTATAACACAAGCTTCTGAAAGTTTTGCATTCCACTGTATAGGGGCCTGCTTAAGACCATATAGGAATTTGATGAGTCTGCACACCTGTTTCTCCCCTTGACTTAGCAGGTCCATGCAGATCTCATCATGCAGATCACCTGGTAGAAAAGCATTTGACACATCCATTTGATGAATGTGCCAGTGTTGCATAGCAGCAATTGAGAGAGTGATTCTCACTGTAACCATTTTGAAAACAGGAGAAAAAGTCTCCTAATAATCAATGCCTTCTCCTTGGTTATAGCTTTTGGCAACCAACCGAGCTTTAAACCTGTCAATGTCACCAGATGCCTTTTACTTTATCGTGTACACCCATTTGTATCCAATGGATTTCTTGCCAGGAGGTAAGGTCACAACATCCCATGTATAATTATCCTCTAAAGCAGCAATCTCAGACTTCATAGCAGCCACCCATTTGGACCTTTGATTGCTTCACTATAAGAGACAGGTTCAACCTCAAGAGAGGGAGAGACAATAAAGGCCTGATAATGAGGAAACATATGATCATAGGATATATAGGTTGCCAATCCATAAGGAGTGTGTTCATTGGCATGAAGAGAAACAAAGTCCTACATCCATAATGGTGGATGCTTGTCTCTAGTTGATCTTCAAAGGGCAGGAGGGTCAACTTGATAGACACCAACACCTGGTGAGGTAGTAGTTGGTAATGAACTAGCACTGGAGTCAATGTTGTTAGGACAGGAAGCATGTGTTGGGACTAAGAAGTTATGCACAAGGGAGTTCTGGTTCGATTCTGTTGAAGCATCTTGAGCACACCATTGCTCAAAAATATGTGGTAAGATAGAGGAAGATGTATCAAGAAACACAGGCTGTTTGTGAGAGGAGAACTGCTGAAATGGAAAGATATCCTCCGTGAATGTTCATCTCTGTTAACGAAAAAAGAGTTAGTTGACAAGTTAAGAAGAATGTAAACCTTCTGTGAAGAAGAGTAGCCCATATGAACAGAAATGGTAGATTTTGGTTGAAGCTTATCAATCTGATTGACAATCTTAGCATAGCACATGCAACCTAGCACTTTGAGATGGCCAAGCAATGGCTTCTTCCTGTGTAATAACTCATAAGGTGACATGTGACCTAGTTATGAAGATAACATCCTGTTGATGAGATAAACAACTGCCAACACACAATTCCCCCAAAACGTTAGAGGAATACAACCTTGAAACCTTAGAGATCTGCACACTTCTAAAATATGCTATGTTTTCTCTTAGTAACTCTATTTTGCTGAGGAGTATAAACACAGGTTCTTTGATAGATAATGCCAAAGTTTTTGAACAATGTATGACAGACATAATTAACAAATTCAGATCCATTATCAATCCTAACACACTTAACCTGTTTGTCAAGCTGAGTTTTCTCATACATCAGAAAATCATGTAGGACAACACATACATCTGACTTGAGTTTCAAAAGAAAGATCCAAGTCATTATAGAGTAGTTATCCACTATAGTTAAGAAGTATTTATTACCATCAACAGTTACAGTATTATAGGGTCCCCATACATCAAAATGTAGTAAGTCAAAAGAAGTTGCACTTTTATTTTTACTACTGGAAAAAGGTAGTCTAGTCAATCGAGCACCTGAGCAAACAGAACAATCTTTTACAACAGAAATACAACTTTCCTGTTTTATTGAGAATAGTTTGTTTAGAATTTTTCCTGATCTCTAACTGGTTTGGAACTATAAAATGTTTTAAATTCACAGTGACTAGCATGTACATTAGGTAGGGGTCCTAGAATGCCATATGTGGCTGCTCTTTGACTTTCATCACTAACTAGCATAGCATACGCTTGATTTTCAGATGGTACTGGCTTCATCATAAGTGTTTGGCTGCATGCTTTTGAATAGGAATCATTCAAGCCCATGAGAAACTGATAGAGTTTCTGTTTGTGCAAATGCACAATGAAATCCCTATACTTAACACAATCATAACCAGGTCTAGGAACTAATGTCTCAGCTTCATCCCAAAGGTCTTTAAGCTTGGAATAGTAAACACAAACAGAGGAAGTACCTTGACTGAGAATAGCAATTTCTCTATGCATATTGTAACATCGAGTATCATTTACCTTATCAAATTGCTTTCGCAGATCCATCCATACCACATGTGCATTGGTGCCATAGGCAATTCCACTGATTAGGTTTGGAGTGACTGCATTCATTAGCTATGAAAGAACAATTGCATTGCACCTTCCCCACCGATACCAATATTTTTCACGAAATCGTTCCTTTTTCCATCTGCCATCCACAATTCCGAGCTTGTTTCGACCGAGCAAAGTGATTCTCATAGATCGATACCACTACGAGAAGCTGTCTGCACCGGTGAGTTGAAACGATATGAGAGAAATTCCACTGGTATCTGCAGAAGCGAGATATAGAGGATTAGTAGCAGCAACTGTAACTGCTTCTTCAAATTCATCATCAGGTAAAATTTGAGGATTATCAGTTGCCGTAGTTGTATTTCCTAACTCCAAACCATCTTACTCCATTGTTGAGCAAATTAGGGTTTCGATGAAGGAATTGAACAACAAACAACGAGAAATAGAGAAGAAAATTCAGAAAATGCAAAAGTGTTGGATCGAATTGATTATGAGCTGCAATTCATAGCTATTTGCTCTGACACCATGAAGAATTGAGAGAGAGAGAGAGGTGAAGAAGATGGCATGCATAGAAGAAGGAGAAGAGAGAAAGAAGGCTCGGTTGAGCAACTGTTTCATTGAATCTTGAAAAAAGGAAATGAAAATACACGTGAGATATAAACACTGATTGTGCTTAGCTGTCACTAACTAATTCTCTAACTAATTGACTTCTCCATTAACTACTTGCTTAACTAACTAACCACTTATAGATAATACAAGGTTCAGCTCCTTCAAGTCTTGTTACTCTCAACGGTAGCCAGCTGACAAAAATTCGTAATAATATGAGAATTACACCCTTAACAAAAGATTAATCGCGTGATCTGCAACCTCATCCGTGAAAAATGATTTCCTCCTCTCCTCTCAACAGCTTTATCAAAAAACCTGAAACTCGTCCAGATTCTTCAGATTCACGCTTGCATGAAGTTGTTTCACCTTGAAGCTAAAATTTCATGCTAATGTAGCATTAAGTTGTTTCATGTTGAAGCTAAAACTTATGCTAATGTAGCATGAAGTTGTTTCATGTTGAAGCTAAAACTACCTGTTAATATAGCATAAAGTTGTTTCACATTGAAGATAAAAACATCTTGCTAATGCATGCTGAAGTTACTTATCCTGCAGTCTACAGTTTTGTCATGAGTTTTATCCAAAACTTTCGTCTAAACATACTGAAGTTATTTAGTTCATTTGCTAAAAATTCATTCTAAACATGCTGAAGTTATTTAGTTCATTTGCAAAAATATCATACTAAACATGCTTAAGCTTTTTAGTTCATTTGCTAAAACTTCAGACTAAACATGCTTAATTTTTGTCTTGCAGTATGTAATTTTCTAATGAGTTTTTGCTAATGCATGCTGAAGTTATTTAGTTCATTTGCTAAAACTTCATACTAAACATGATTAAGTTATTTAGTTCATTTGCTAAGACTTCAGACTAAACATGCATAAACTTTTAGTCCATTTGCTAAAACTTCAAACTAAACATGCAAGTTTTTTAGTTTATTTGCTAAAGCTTCAGTCAAAACATGCTTAAGTTTTTGTCTTGCAATATGTAATTTTCTAATGAGTTTTTGCTAATGCATGTTGAAGTTATTTAGTTCTTTGCTAAAACTTCACGCCAAAACATGCTGAAGTTTTGTCATGCAATCTACAATTTTGTCATGAATTTTATGCGAAATTTGAGCCTAAACAAGCTGAATTTTTTTAGTTCATTTGCTAAAACTTCAGACTAAACATGCTTAAGTTTTTGTCTTGCAATATGTAATTTTCTAATGAGTTTTTGCTAATGCATGTTGAAGTTATTTAGTTCTTTGCTAAAACTTCACACCAAAACATGCTGAAGTTTTGTCATGCAATCTACAATTTTGTCATGAATTTTATGCGAAAGTTGAGCCTAAACAAGCTGAATTTTTTTAGTTCATTTGCTAAAACTTCAGACTAAACATGCTTAAGTTTTTGTCTTGCAGTATGTAATTTTCTAATGAATTTTTTCTAATGCATGCTGAAGTTAATTAGTTCATTTGCTAAAACTTCATACCAAAACATGCTGAAATTTTGTCCTGCAGTCTACAGTTTTATCAATAGTCCCGAAGGACAAAATCGTCTTTTTAAAACGCTTTCAACGAAAATGGGTACGGATCAAACGGATAAACAAAACGGGTATAGGTTAGAAAGGGGCGACCAAATAAGGCGCCCCATGCAATTTTTACATAATTAGGTTGTTCAAGTGATCAGCTCAGAAGTTAGTTAGGCTAAGATGGTCAGAGTCAAGATGAGCTAAAATTTGGGTCATAGCCTAACTCACCCAACTCTTATCAAGCTTTACTTAATTTGTGTTATTTTCTTATGAACTGTATAATTATTAAATAAGACTTTTTTTTTCCTTTTGTTATGGTCATATATAACATATCAAACAAATACAAATTATTTCTAAGATATTTTGGCAAAGTTATTCATGGGTCAATGTGGGCTAAAAACCAACCCACATTAGGCTGGTCATTTGGGCTTGGGCCAAATACGACAGTCCTTGATCAAATGAACATTCAATTGCGTCATCACGAAAAGGATTACATTTCCGAAAATCAATTCGGCAATTACGGACTAGAAGACGAAAACCGCTTTTGTTACTTAAAACCCCAAAGTTAGTAAGGGCACTCTGTGCCCCAACAAGTCACCCCTACCTTACTGCCAAATCTTAACTTTAATTTAGGTAGGTCTTATGATATCTATGTCGTTCGTCGGAATTAAACGGAAGTAGAACGATCATTCGTTTCATTAAGGGGCATAGTGGCGCCCCCTCCAAAACCCATTGCTAGACCTAGCAGAAGGGCGGCGGGCCATGTTTGAATTCAGACCAAAAGGTAGGAGTGGACATAGTTTGGGCAAACCCGAAATTCAAACCGAAATCCGATTTTTGTGAATTTTTGGTATGAATTTTGGATTTAATTTTTAAACTTTTTGGAGTATGGATTGGATATTAGATTCGGTATTTCGAATTTTTGGATATTCGAAAATCCGAAATTCTTATCCTTTATATTTATTCCATTATTCATATCTCAATAGTAATAAGTTCAATACCCTACCCATTAGATATTATCTCATATATTCAATATTAGTTACTATGTTACTGTGAGAATACTTTCTATTTGGACATGGTTTTACTATTTCTACTTCTTATCAACTCTATTAATGTCTCTATTATATTTTTTTTAATAATAATTTCATTACTTGAATACTTCATGGATGATTGCACTGAAAATGAGGAATTTTTCTGACAATTTAACATAAGTATTTAAATATTCATTTTTGTAAAAAGAAGAAACATCTCAATTTATAAGTTCAAAACTAAAAATTCAAAATATTCAAACCGAAATTTTTATATGCAATCCGAACTGTTCGAATGCCACATTCTTGACGAAGGGGATTTCCAATAAGAGTGCAATACCAAAACGCGTGAAATTTACTTCGGCAACCAAACAAATCTACCAAAACCAAGAACGAAGACATCAGTATATGTGTCATTTTGAATTTAGGAAACGTGCGATATGATTTAAATGTAGAAAACTACTTTTCAACAAGTCTTTATAATATTTCTTAAAGATAACATGAAATGAGTTATTAGCATATTCTTATACCAAAATTCCCACCGAATAAATTCTTTCAAGAGAATCCAAATAACAATCCTACTTAAAGAGTTTGTTTCGTGACAACTTCTAGGAGTTAGTATTGCTTATAAGACCAAAAATTTTAGGAATGGATAGTCTCATTTGAATTTTGAAGTACTAGTACGAAAAGCTAAAGAGAAGAGTGGTACTAGAATAAGAAGTGGGTAAATGACAAAATTTGCTTGTTTTGGAAGAGTTTTGAACTAATAGGATACTTTGAATTTGACATTTCTAAATTTGTAAAGAAAAGACTACAGTTACGTAAGACCCTTAAGCTATAGGTATGTTTGACGATCATTGACCAATAATGGTTGCTGAAGCTGAGGCGGAGTCAAAATTTAAATTCTATTTGGTGAATACAACCTCAAAGAAGGAGAAATTAAAAAATAGTCAGATTTACAAGTGGTCATTTAAAAATAGTCACAGTTTCAAAAGTAATCGAAATCTAGCCACTTTTCATGTAAAGATAAATCGGAACGAAAACACTGTTTAAAATACGGAAAATACTCCAGCATAATATACCGGTCCAATATAATATGCTGGAAGTTCATACATAGGTGCTCCAATCTCCAGTATATTATACTGGAACTTTCCGCGTGTTGGAGTTCCAGCATAATATGCTGGAAGTTCATACACAGGTGCACCGATCTCCAGTATATTATGCTGGAACTTTCCGTGTTGCAGCAATATAGTGGCTATTTTTCAATGACTTTGCAAACGCTGGCCAGTTTTGAATGACCAGTCCAAAAACTGGCTAGCCCGTGCTATTTTTACCCTCAAAGGCCATAACTAGGTTTTGAGTTTGTGTGTGTATATATATATATATATATATATATATATAAACACACACACACACACACAAAATTCGATCAAATAGCCATTGTATTTAAATATATACTGTCACGACCTCAAATCACCCTGGTCGTGATGTCACCTATCATGGAACTAGGCAAGCCTCACATATTTCAAACACATCGGTTTTCATAAAATATTTAAATAACAATAATCTTTTTCCCATAAAATTTCTAATTAAAAATGTTACATCCAATACCCAAAATACTTAATCAAAATCCTCATACCGGGTGTTACTAAGTAACGAGCCAAAACTACTACAATGTCTGAAATATAATAAGACAACAATTTTCTGTAGATAATAAAAATATTTTAAGGAAAGAGAAGACGAGGTTGCGATCACCAGGAAGCTACCTCGCAATCTTCGAATGAGGCTCCGCACCAAAATAGTCAACAACCGCTACCAGGACCTGAGGTACCTGGATCTGCACACAAGGTGCAGAGGGTAACGTGAATACACCAACTCAGTAAGTAACGACTATAAATAAAGGCCGAGTGCAGTTACGAGCTGTAAAATCACATAAAGTTCATATTTATAAAGTGTCAATGAAACAACATGTGTCAAATCAGTGTTCAAGTTAAAATATCACTCATGAACAGCCCCTCGGGCAAGTCTCCCAGTCACTCATGCCTCCCAATCACTCGTCACTCAACACTCACACTCAGTAGGTACTTGCGCTCACTGGGGGTGTACAGACTCCGGAAGGGCTCCTACAGCCCAAGCGTTGCACTGCTGCGGCGTGCAACCTGATCCAAATACTGTGGTGGCGTGCAGCCCCGATCCATATATTGTTGCGCCGTGCAGCCCGATCCATATATTGTTGCGCCGTGCAGCCCGATCCATAAGTATCCTCACAATCAGACCATCAGCCTCACTCAGTCATCAACCTCACAAGCCACTCGGGCGTTTCAGTAAAAATCAGGGGACACAACCCAAAACAACTCTCATATACTTTAAAACGGTCACGACCCGAATTACCCTCCGAACGATCTCGTGAAGGCACCTAGTCTCTACGACTAGGTAAGACTAAAACTTGCGGAGAAATAAAAGCAATATAATAATTGAAATAGAAAATAAGAAGAAGACACATAACACAGCCGCTCGACATGCACAATTTCACTTCCCAAAACCCGGAATGTCACAATAGTCACAAACTTTGTACTAAATGTAGCTCTATACAATGAAGTAGTAGAAAATACATAATTCATCTATGCCTATACTAGAGTAGAAAGGGACTCGTGGGATTCTGTGGACGCGGAAGAATTATATCGTGGTCTCTTGGTAGCTGCTAGACGACTTCTAGCCACGATACTGGGTGCTGGTACCTAGATCTGCACATGGAATACATGCGCAGGAAAGGGCATGAGTACTCCACAATTGGTACCCAATAAGTGCCAAGCCTAACCCCAGTCAAGTAGTGACGAGGTCAAGTTAAGGCTCTACTGGAATTTTATAGTAAAACAGTTTAAAAATTGAACAGAGAGATATAATAAGCTAAGGCAAAAACAGTAGAAATAGTAAGCTGAAAGAAAATAGTTACGAATCTAAAGATATCAAAATGGAAGAACAATTTCTTTTGCTCGCCCCTATCTCTAAAGGGGCGTAAGCACTTCATTCGCTAGGGGATGGGAGTAAAAGGGAGCCCTCGGCTCAGCACAGAGTATCTCACAATAGCAAATATGCAATGCAGTACATGGGGAAAACTCCCGGAATATAGTCTGTAGTCCCAATTTTAAATATGCGATGCAGTACAGGGGGAATGCTCCCGGAATCTCGTCTGTAGTCCCAATTTAAATATGCAATGTAGTACTGGGGGAAAACTCCTGGAATCTAGTCAGTAGTCCCAATTTAAATATGCAATGCGAATGAATATCAGATACAATTTATCTAACAGTTCAGAAAAAATAGCAGGCACGAATACGGATAAAACTACCTATACATGGTGCACATAGTGACAATTAAGGGAAACTCAAGTAAACAGGTAGACATGCTTCTTCCTAAGTTAAACTACTCAGTTAGTGCAAGAAACAGTGAAATAGGAATGAAATGATTTATGTCATGGAAGAAAAATGGATTTTTGGCAACAATGGCCCGTGTACGTACTCGTCACCTCACGTACACGGCGCCCAAATAACAAAAATTGTATCAAAATAACCTAAGGGGAAGTCCCCAACATAGAGTTAGGCAAGCCACTTACCTCGACTGCGCTAATCAACTCAATACCACGCTCTTGCCACGAGTATCTGACTTAGAATGGCCCAAATCTATTCAATTTGATTGCATAATGTAAATATCACTTTAAGGAATCAAAATATCTAATAAGTTCGAAGCTAATACGCAAAATTAGGAAATTTACCCAAAATGTCCCTCGGGCCCACGTCTCGGAATCGGGTAAAAATTATAAATTCCGGACACCCATTCACTCACGAGTCTAACCATATAAGAATTACTCAAATCGGATGTCAAAATCCCCGATCAAAACTCAAGAATTTAGCCTAGGAACTTTATCAAATGTTTCCCAATTTTTCCACCAATATTTCGAATTTAAAGGATAGATTAAAGAGTATAATCATGGAAATTAGCCTAAACCGAGTAGGAATCACTTACCTAAATTGCCCAGGTGAAAAACACTCCAAAAATCGCACTTTCCCGAGCTCCCAACTTCAAAATATGAAAAATAGTTCAAACCCTCGTTTTAGGGTATTAAATGTTCTGCCCAGTTCTTTGTTCTATGCGATCGCGGACTTCCAGTCGCGATCGCGAAGAGTATTCCAACACGCGCCTAAAATTCCTCTACGTGAACGCAGTGTACTGTTTGCGATCGCGGACCTTATCTAATCAAAGCTACGCGATCGCGGTTGGCTTCACGCGACCGCGTAGAGTAATACCCAATTCTTCAGCTGCCTAAGCTTCTATGTGATCGCGACTTGGACCATGCAAACGCGGAGATTAATTATGCCCAAACACTGCGATCGCGAACCCACTTGTGCGATCGCATATAACAAATCCTGCCTGCCTCAACTCACTCTACGCGATCACGGATGAACTCACGCGATCGCAGTGAACAAATGAATGCTGCTATAAAACCAGAAAACCAGCAATTCACCTAAGGCCATAAATGCCTGTTTGAGCACCCGAAACACACCCGAGGCCCCCGGTATCTCAACCAAACCTACCAACCAACCCTAATACCTCATCCGAACTTAGTCGAGCCTTCAAAACACATCTCATAACATCAAAATCATCAACTATGCATGGATTCAAGCCTAAGAACTTATGAACTTCCCAAAATACACCTCGGATGCCGAAACACGTCAAAACTCATCCGAATGACTTCAAATTTTACAAACATATCATAAATGACACTACGGACCTGCTGCCACTTCCCAAATTCCATTCCGAGTCCGATATCAATATTTCACCTATCGGCCAAAATCGTCGAAATACTGACTTTCGCCAATTCTAGCCTAAATGTATTATAGACCTCGAAAACATATTCCGAACATGCTCCTAACCCCGAAATCACCCAACGGAGCTAACGGAGTCGATGAAATTCTATTCCGGATCTGTCTTCACACAGTTCCAACTACGTCCCAATTTCTAAAGCTTAAACTCACATATAAAGACTATGTGTCCAAAAGATCTTCGAATTTCAAAACTCAACGTTCCGACAAGTCCCAAAAGCAAAAATAGACATGGGAGAAACAATTATTAAGGGATCGGGGCGCTAACTCTCAAAACGGCCGATTGGGTCATTACATTCTCCCCCGCTTAAGAAAATCGTTCATCCTCGAACGAGTATAGAGACACACCTGAAGCTGTGAAAAGATGAGGGTACTGACTGCACATATCCTGCTCGGTCTCCCAAGTCTCCCAAGTCTCCCCCTCAACCGAATGACCCCTCCACTGAACCTTCACTAATGCAATATTCTTTGACCTGAGCTTTGTGACCTTCCTATCCAATATAGCTACAGGCTCCTCAACATATGATAGGTCCTTGTCCAACTGGACTGAACAGAAATCCAAAAAACATTGGTCGGGTAACCGTGATACTTCCGGAGCATAGAGACGTGGAATACCGGATGAACTCTTGCTAGTCTAGGAGGCAATGCCAACTCATAAGCAACCTCCCCAACCCGTTGTAATACCTCAAAAGGGCCAATAAATCTCGGACTCAACTTACCCTTCTTCCCGAACCTCATGACGCCCTTCATAGGCGATACCCGAAGCAACACCCGATCACCAGCCATAAATGCCAAGTCACGAACCTTCCGGTCCGCATAACTTTTCTGTCTGGATTGAGCTGTGCGAAGCCTCTCATGAATCACCTCTACCTTGTCTAGGGCATCCTGAACCAAATTTGTACCCAACAATCGGGCCTCGCCCGTCTCAAACCATCCCACTGGAGACCTGCACCGCCTACCATACAAGGCCTCATATGGCGCCATCTGAATGTTGGACTAGTAGCTGTTATTGTAAGCAAACTCCGCAAGTGGAAAGTATCGGTTCCATGACCCTCCAAAATCCATCAAACAAGCACGGATCATGTCCTCAAGAATCTTAATCGTGCGCTCGGTTTGCCCGTCCGTCTGAGGGTGAAAGGATGTACTCAACTCCACCCTGGTGCCTAACTCCTGCTGAACGGCTCTCCAAAACCGTGAAGTGAACTGTGTACCTCTATCTGAAATGACAGATACTAGCATACCGTGGAGTCGGACAATTTCCCTGATATAAATCTCAGCTAATCTCTCTGAGGAATATATAGTCAACACTGGAATGAAATAGGCTGATTTGGTCAGCCGATCCACAATCACCCAAATAGCATCGAACTTTCTCAAAGTCCGAGGAAGTCCAACAACAAAGTCCTTGGTGATCTGCTCCCACTTCCACTCTGGAAGCTCAATATGCTGAAGTAACCCTCCCGGTCTCTGATGCTCACATTTGACCCGCTGACAGTTGAGACACTTGGCTACAAACTCCACTATATCATTTTTCATACTTCGCCACCAATAATGTTGTCTCAGATCCTGGTACATCTTCGCGGTACCCGGGTGGATGGAATACCGCAAGCTATGGGCCTCCTCAAGAATCAACTCTCGAAGCCCATCTACATTGGGAACAAAGATACGGCCCTGCATCCTCATCACGCCGTCATCACCAATAGTCACATCCCTGGTATCAACCCGCCGAACTCTATCCCGAAGATCCAGAAGATTGGGATCATCAAACTGGCGCTCTCTTATATGGTCATAAAGAGAAGACCCAGCAATCACACAAGCAAATACCCGGCAAGGCTAAAAAAGATTCAATCTCACGAACTGACTGGATAAGGACTAAACATCCTAGGCTAAGGGTCTCTCAGCTGCATGAAGATATGCCAAACTCCCCAAACTCTCCGCCCGACGACTCAAGGCGTCGGCCACCGCATTGGCCTTCCCCGGGTGGTATAATATAGTGATATCATAATCCTCGAGTAACTCCAACCACCTACGCTGGCGCAAATTGAGGTCATTCTTCTTGAATATGTGATGCAAACTCCGGTGATCAGTGAAAATCTCATAGGGAACACCGTATAAATAATGACGCCATATCTTCAGGGCGTGAACAATCGCTGCCAACTCGAGATCGTGAACTGGATAGTTCTTCTCATGCACCTTCAACTGTGTGGACGCGTAGGCAATCACCCTACCGTACTACATCAACATCGCCCCAAGGCCAATCCTAGAAGCATCACAATAGACTGTATAGGACCCTGAACTCGTAGGCAATACCAACACTGGAGTTGTAGTTAGTGATGTCTTGAGATTCTGAAAGCTCTCCTCGCACTCCTTAGACCACCTGAACGGTGCACCCTTCTGGGTCAGTCTGGTCAAAGGCGCTGCAATGGATGAAAATCCCTCCACAAAACGACGATAGTACCCATCCAAACCAAAGAAATTGCGGATCTCAGTAGTTGAAGACAGTCTAGGCCAACTTTGCACCGCCTCCACCTTCTTCGGGTCTACCTTGATCCCATCACAAGATACCACATGGCCTAAGAATGCCACAGAATTAAGCCAAAAATCACACTTAGAAAATTTGGCATACAATTTCTTCTCCCTCAAAGTCTGAAGCACAGTCCTCAAATGCTGCTCATGGTCCTCCTGGGACTGAGAATACACCAAGATGTCATCAATGAACACGATGACGAAGGAGTCAAGATAAGGCCAGAACACGCTGTTCATCAGGTGCATAAAGGCTGATGGGGTGTTGGTCAGCCCAAATGACATAACAAGGAACTCATAGTGGCCATATCTGGTCCTGAAGGCAGTCTTCGGGATGTCCGGCTCCCGAATCTTTAACTAATAATAGCCTGAACGCAGATCAATCTTGGAGAACACCCTAGCACCCTGTAGCTGGTCGAATAAGTCATCAATGCGAGGCAATGGGTACCTGTTCTTCACTGTAACCTTATTCAGTTATCGGTAATCAATACACATACGCATCGAACAATCCTTTTTCTTCACAAATAGTACCGGAGCACCCCAAGGTGATACACTGGGCCTGACCAAACCCTTATCAAGCAACTCTTGCAACTGCTCCTTCAACTCCTTCAACTCAGGAGGAGCCATGCGATAGGGAGGAATGGAAATGGGCTGAGCTCCCGACAACATCTCAATGCCGAAATCAATATCTCTGTCGGGCAGCATACCCGGAAGATCAGCTTGAAAAACATCAGGATAGTCCCGCACAATTGGAACTTACTCAATTGTAGGGGTCTCAGCACTAACATCTCTCACGTAAGCCAAATACGCATCACACCCCTTCTCAACCATCCGCTGATCCTTAAGGAAAGAAATGACTCGTCAAGGAGTATACTCCAAGGAACATCTCCACTCTAACCTCGGCAAACCTGGCATAGCCAGCATCACGGTCTTGGCGTGACAATCAAGAATAGCATAATGGGGAGACAACCAGTCCATGCCCAATATAACATCAAAATCTACCATACTGAGTAATAACAGATCATCCCTGGTCTCAAAACCACTGATAACAATCAAACACGACCGATATACACGGTCCACAATAAGAGAATCTCCCACGGGAGTAGAAACATATACGGGGGAACTCAAAGAATCCCGAGATATCCCCAGATGTGAAGAAAAATAATAAGACACGTATGTGTACGTAGAGCCTGGATCAAATAATATCGATGCGTCCCTATGACAAACAGGGACAATACCTGTGATGACCGAATCTGAAGCAAAGACCTCTAAACGGGCTAGAAGAGCATAGTATTTGGCCTGGCCTCCCCCTCTAGGGCGACCTCGACCTCCCCGACCCCCACCTCGAGCTGTCTGAGAAGGTGGGGTAGCAGCTGGGGATAGAAGAATAGCTGGAGGACCCGGTGAAGCACGTAGGGCCTGATAAGACTGAGATGGTGCACCTTTCCTAGCTCTGGGGCAATCTCTGATCACGTGGAAAGAGTCACCACACCCAAAACAACCCCTCGGAAGACGTGGCGGCTGGTGCTGACTTTGAACTGGCCTGCTGGACTGGCCGGTGATAGCACCTCGAGCAGGAGGCACACTAGATACTGGTGGTGCATAATAAGGCTCCTGAGGTTTAGGAGGAGCTGGAATACCACTGGCTACTGGAAGAGCTGAATGAACGGGGTGACTCACAAAACCCTTACCATAGCATGCTGCTGGTGCATGAAGTCCCGAAAAATGACCAGTCTCTCGAGATCTCTTGGCCTCTCTCTCCTCCCTGTCCCGGGCTAACATACTCTTAATCCTCCAGACAATACTCACGGCCTGCTGGTAAGTGATATATGTTTCCAACTCTCTATCCATACTGGTCTGAATACTGGGGTGGGGTCCCTTAATGAAGCGTCGAGCCCTCTCTCTGATCGTGACAACCAAAGCTGGTGCATGACGAGCCAAGTCACTGAATTGGATTGCATACTCTGATACAGTCATGGTACCCTGGCGTATCTGCTCAAAATCTGCACGCCAAGCATCCCTGAGGCTCTGAGGGACAAACTCAAGTAAAAACATCTCGAAGAACTGATCCCAAGTAAGTGAAGCTTCCTTATTCGGACTACTCAGCTCAAAGGCACGCCACCACTGATAAGCCTCTCCCCTCAGCTGGAAAGCGGTGAAAGAAACCCCACTCGTCTCCACAATACCCATAGTGCGGAGAATGCGATGATACTCCTCAAGAAAACCCAGAGCATCATCTGAAGCTAGTCTGCTGAACTCGGGTGGGTGGTACTTCTTGTACCTCTCAAGTCAGAGTTGCTCTACCTCAGAAGCAGCTACCCTAGCCTCATGCTGAGCTGGAGCCGCTGGGGTCATAGGAATATACTCTGGAACCTGCCCAATATGGACCCTCTGCTCAGGAGTACGGGTTGCGGGGGTCTGTGTCCCTCCCTTGGCCTGGGATGTAGCTGAAGCTATTGGGAGTAGCCCCGCCTGAGACAGAGTGCTGAAGGCACCCAAGAACTGAGCCAAAGTCTCCTAGAGGGCTGGAGTAATGGTAGGGACCTTCTATTCCCCTCCAACTGTAGCTGCTGGAAGCTCCTCCGTCTCTGCTCTCGTCGGTGCTCGGGCTGCACCATGTGCTCGTTCTCTACCCCGGTCCCTTCCTCTGGTGGCTCTGGCTGGGGGCTCGAGTGTCTGATCGTCTGTACGTCCGGTACGGGTCCGCACCATCTGTGAGCAAGAGTAGAATAGAGTTTTAGAATTTTGATGACAGTAACTAGCACGACAAGGAATTCCAAAGAATATGATTGTTCTTAACAGTTACATAGCCTCTCGAAGATAGATACGGACGTCTCCACACCGATCCGCGAGACTCTAAAAAACCGGCTTGTGACTGGTGACTCCTATGAACCTAGACGCTCTAATACCAACTTGTCACGACCCGAATTACCCTCCGAATGGTCTCGTGATGGCATCTAGTCTCTACGACTAGGTAAGTCTAAAAGTTGCAGAGAAATAAAAGTAATATAATACTTGAAATAGAAAAGATGTAGAAGACACATAACATAGTGATAATAGGCGATTTAGACTATATTTTCACCCTTAATGAACCATACTTTAGTGTGTTTTAAGTGCAAATAATGATAACAAAATGCTCGGATTAGTGTTCTTATGCTTTGCAGTATATAATCTATGATGGGAGATACTTTGGAGTACAGTGAGTTTAAGGCCAATCAAGAAGAACCCGTGAGAAAAGAACAAGAAAAAAGGCAAAGATTGCTGGAAAGGAGACCACCGCGACCGCGGCTGGAGCGCGGTGGGCAATGCAACAGATTCAGAAAGTGGGGTTTTCACCGCGGTCGCTCCGCGTTCCTGCCGCGGCCGCGGGCGACTACTGGAAGGCCAAAAAACTGAAGGACTAAAGTGCAAAAAACGGGAATAATTAGCCTAGCCCTATTTAAACATTATAAACTCGCCCAAGAAAGTTCGAAGCTTTTTTTTAGACTCAAATAGGAGGCAAGAACAAGTGTGAGAAGACAAGCAACAATTAGAGTTTTTCTATTCTCGTTCTTTTATCTTTATTTTGAGAATTATGATTTCTTTTGAGTTTTTATTGTGTTTGAGCATGAGTAGCTAACTTCTTGAACCAATGGTTTTGGTGAAACCAGTTGAGGATGAACTCATTGTTATATTAATATAGTTTTGCTTGGTTTTCAATCTCTATTTGTTCAACAACATTTTTGTTGTAGTTGATTGAAGGGCCCTCAATTAGCTGTTCCTATTTAGTGTGTATCTACTTGAGAGAGTGTGCATATTTAGGTAATTGTGAACAACACCACTCCCGGAGTATAGGAGAGATCCATAACCTAGGGTTTAAAGGTTGGATTAGAGATAACGATACCTTGGGTGCAATCTAAAGTGAACTGTAATGCAATTTAGCTAGCGTAACTTGAGAGAGTGCGTCTAGTAGATTATCATAATTACTTGAGAAGGATTTATGATAGCATGTGTGTTCATAATTGGTAGACATAATAATTGGTAGACATAATTAAGCCAAAACTATAGGAAATATACAGTAAGAGATTCCATCAACGGGGGAAACCATAACCTTAGACCTTTATCGCATCTGTTTACATCAAAATATTAGTTGTCTTTTAGTTTGTTTAACTTCATCAGTTGTAGTAGTAAAAATACCAAAAAGTGATATTCATAACTTTGGGGAAATTTATTATTGAGAATCTAGTAGTCTAACAACAAGATTTGATACGTTAGTTCCCTGTGGGATTCTACTCTGGGCTAAATACTCAAATTATATTTGCAACGCCCGCTTAGTCTTTTATTAGACATAGTTGAGCGTGATCACACAGTCGCTCGGCATGTCACAACAGTCACAAGCTTTGTACTAAATGTAGCTCTATACAATGAAGTAGTAGAAAATACATAAGTCATCTATGCCTATACTAGAGTAAAAGGGGACTCGTGGGGTTCTGCGAACGCGGCAGAATTACCTCGCGGTCCCCTGGCAGCTGCTAGATAACTCCTAGCCACGATACTGGGTGCTGGTACCTGGATCTGTACATGGAAAATATGCGCAGGAAAGGGCATGAGTACTCCATAATTGGTACCCAGTAAGTCCCAAGCCTAACCCCAGTCAAGTAGTGACGAGGTCAGGTTAAGGCTCTACAGGATTTTTATAGTAAAACAGTTTAAAAATTGAATAGAGAGATATAATAAGCTAAGGCAAAAATAGTAGAAATAGTAAGCTGAAAGAAAATAGTAAAAGGGAGCCCTCGGCTCAGCACAACGTATCTCACAGTAGCAAATATGCAATGCAGTACAGGGGGAAAGCTCCCGGAATTTGGTCCTTAGTCCCAACTTAAATATGCGATGCAGTACAGGGGAAAAGCTCCTGGAATCTTGTCTGTAGTCCCAATTTAAATATGCAATGCAGTACAGGGGGAAAACTCCCGGAATCTAGTCTGTAGTCCCAATTTAAATATGCAATGCGAATGAATATCGGATACAGTTTATCTAACAGTTCAAGAAAAATAGCAAGCAGTAATACGGATAAAATTACCTAAACATGGTGCACATAGTGACAATTAAGGGAAACTCAAGTAAACAGGTAGACATGCTTCTTCCTAAGCTAAACTACTCAGTTAGTGCAAGAAACAATGAAATAGGAATGAAATGATTTATGTCATGGAAGAAAAATGGAGTTTTAGCAACAATGGCCTGTGTACGTACTCGTCACCTCACGTACACGGCGCCCAAACAACGAAAACTGTATCAAAACAACCTAAGGGGAAGTCCCCAACATAGAGTTAGGCAAGCCTCTTACCTCGACTGCGCTAATCAACTCAATACCGCGCTCTTGCCACGAGTATCCGACTCCAAATGGCCCAAATCTATTCAATTCGATTGCATAATATAAATATCACTTCAATGTATCAAAATATCTAATAAGTTCGAAGCTAAGGAAATTTGCCCAAAACGTCCCCCGGACCCACGTCTCAGAATCGGGAAATAAATTCCGGACACCCATTCACTCACGAGTCTAACCATATAAGAATTACTCAACTCGGATGTCAAAATCCCGATCAAAACTCAAGAATTTAGCCTAGGAACTTTATCAAAATTTTCCCAAATTTTCCACCAAAAATTCGAATTTAAAGGATAGATTAAAGAGTATAATCATGGAATTAGCCAAAACCGAGTAGGAATCACTTACCTAAATTGCCCAGGTGAAAAACTCTCCAAAAATCGCCAATCCCCGAGCTCCCCAACTTCAAAATATGAAAAATAGTTCAAACCCTCATTTTTGGGTATTAAATGTTCTGCCCAGTTCTCTGTTCTATGCGATCGCGGACTTCCAGTCGCGATCGCGAAGATTATTCCAACACGCGTCTAAAATTCCTCTACGCGAACGCAGTGTACTGTTTGCGATCGCGGACCTTATCTACTCAAAGCTACGCGATCGCAGTTGGCTTCACGCGACCGCATAAAGTTATCACGACACCAAATCCTAACATGCCGTGATGGCGCCTATCATGGAACTAGGCTAGCCAACCATCACATTACTACGCATTTGTTCTATTATAAAAATTCACAAATCAATAATAAGCAACAAACAAGCATAAAATAATTTCTTTAAGTCTTAGCGCCCCAATAGTAGTCTAAACAACTCTAAACAAAACCTCCCAAGACTGGAGTCAACATGGTCACGAGCATCTACGAAATAAAACTAACTCTGCTAATTTCTTAAATAAGTCTAGGAATGAAATGCTAAAACTAAATAAGGAGGGTAAATGGAGAAGTTGTGGACGTTGGACAGCTACCTCGAAATCCCGTAAGCTGCTGATAACGAACTCGGACGACTACTGCTCCGAATCAATAACTGGATATGCACACAGAGGTGCAGGGAGTAATGATGAGTACGCCAACTCAGTAGTAATGAAAATAAATCATAGTCTGAGTATAAAACACACAACACAAATACACCAATTCACAAAACAGTAGTAAAACACCAAGTCACATGAAGTATTTACCAAATACATAAGTTCGAAAACCAAATTTCCAGAAATCCTTTGAAACAAGTATAATACCAATATATCTCAGTAAAATTCTCAGTAAAAGCCAGTTTGAAAATCAAGTAAATCATAGTTCAAAAACTCAGTAAAAATCATCATAAATCTGCCCCTCGGGCCATAATCATTTCTCGTAACAATTTCTTTCAGTATCAGCCCATCAGGAAACCTAACAATCACTCTTCCCATTAGGCAACCTCACAGTCACTCTGCTCATCAGGAAACCTCGCAGTCACTCTGCCCATCAGGCAACCTCAAGTAAATCATAGTTCGAAAACTCAGTAAAAATCATCATAAATCTGCCCCTCGGGCCATAATCATTTCTCGTAACAATTTCTTTCAGTATCAGCCCATCAAGCAACCTCACAATCACTCTGCCCATCAGGAAACCTCACAATCACTCTGCCCATCAGGCAACCTCACAGTCACGCTGCCCATCAGGCAACCTCACAGTCACTCTGCCCATCAGGCAACCTCACAGTCACTCTGCTCATCAGGCAACCTCACAGTCACTCTGCCCATCAAGAAACCTCACAGTCACTCTGCCCATCAAGAAACCTCACAGTCACTCTGCCCATTAGGCAACCTCACAATCACTCAGTATCAGCCCCGCGGACACTATCACTCATTAGGTACCTGGGCTCACTGGGGGTGTGTACAGACTCCGGAGGGACTCCTACAGCCCAAGCGCTATAACAAGCCACAACATGGCATAAATCACACACAATATTGGCCCGCATCCTCTCTCATATCATGGCATCCTCACAATATTGGCTCGCAACCTCACTCAGTCAGACACTCTCAACATGCCCTTCAGGCCATAAATATACCAGGTTCTCGACCCAAAAATAGTGTTTCATTTTCAATAAATAGTATCAAAATACTCTGAGTGTCAAAACAATTTATCAAGAAAAGACTGAGTGAAAATCATAACATATCAGTGAGGAAAATAGTAAAAACAGCCCCCAAGGCGTAAACAATTCGGCACTAGACCCCAAACATGGCTTACAGCCCAAAACACATCAAATATATTGCAATACTATTAAGCATAGGCTTAAAAATCAGTTTCGCAACTCAATAGTTGCCTAAATAGGGAATATATTTCCAAAGTTCCAACCTTTGTATTCCAAAACTCGTGAAAGGGTGCAGAGTCCGGGGTTTCATACCCTCAGGACAGGTAAACACATTACTTACCTCAAACTAGCTCAGTAACTATTCCGCAATACGCTTGCCTCTCGAATCAACTCCCGAGTGCTCCAAATCTACCAAGTTCATATTTTCATCATCAAATCATGCTTAAGGAATGAATTCCAATTAAAAAATGCCAATTTTTAGCTCAAAATCCGAAATTTGCTCAAACCCGACCCCCAGTCCCGTGTCTCGGAACTCAGACATTCTTATACCAAAATGTTCTTATCATCTCACGAGTCCGTACATATAAAGAACGCTAAAATTGGAGTTCGTTTGACCCCTCAAATCGACCTCTAAAGGTCTCATAATCTCAAGCCCTAACTCCCCTTTTTCTACTAATTTTCATGGATTAAACACTGAGATTATGTTTCTTAATCACCTATAATCAAGTTTTAAGATACAAAACACTTACCTCTATGATGAACACTGATTTTCCCTCTTCAAAATCGCCTCAAAAGCTTCTTCCCGTTCAAAAATGGTGTTAAAATAGGCTATGGTCGCGGAGGGTTTATTTTTATATTTTCAGCCCAGGGGTTCCGCGCCTGCGGCCCCTTTCTCGCACCTGCGGTCCCCTAACCGCACCTGCGACCTTCCCGCACATGCGGTCAATCTTACGCAGGTGCGGAAATCACTGTGATTCCACACCAGCAGCTTTTTGCTGCAATTTCCAACTCCGAACTTTCCGTTAACCATTCGAAATCAATCCCGAGCCCCTCGAGACCCCAACCAAATATACTAACATGTCACATATGATCATTTAAACTTAGTTGCACCCTCGGAACACCAAAACTAACATCAAAACACCAAAATCACATCGGATTCAAGCCTAAGAACTTTGAAATTTCTAAAATCCATCAACGACGTTGAAACTATCCAAAACAACTCCGATTGACCTCAAATTTTGCAGACATATCAAAAATGACATTACAAACATGTTCCAATTGTCAGAATCCCATTCTGACCCCGATAGCCTATTTTCCACTGTCGATCGGAAATCGCCAAAAACTAACTTTCGCCAATTCAAGACTAATTCTACATCGGACATCACAAAAATATTATGAACACACTCCTAAGTCCCAAATCACCTAACGAAGCTATCCGAGCCATAAAATCCTCATTCCAAGGTCGTTTACCAATAAGTCAACTCTCAGTTGACTTTTCCAACTTTAAGGCTATTTTTAAAGACTAAGTGACTAAACTCTTACTACAACCATTCCGATTTCAAGCCTACCAACTCTAACACGTCAATAACAGTATACCCAACCTATAACAAGTCAATAACAGTAATTATAATGCAGGCTCTACGTAACGACAGACCGGGTCGTTACATTCTCCCCCTCTTAAACAAACGTTCGTCCTCGAATGGGTCTAGAAATATACCTGGAGTCTCAAACAAGTGAGGATATTTGCTCTGCATCTCCCAATCAATCTCCCAAGTAGCCTCCTCCATTGGCTGACCTCTCCACTGTACTTTCACTAAAGCTATATCCTTGGACCTCAACTTTCTGACCTCGCGAGCCAAAATTGCTACTAGCTCGACCTCATATGACATAACACCCTCGAGTTGAACTGTGTTGAAGTCCAATACATGAGACGGATCACCAACATATTTCCTGAGCATCGACACATGAAATACCGGATGAACACTCGATAGACTAGGTGGCAAGGCAAGTCTGTAAGCCACATCTCTAACCTTCTGAAGCACCTCAAAAGGACCAATAAACTGAGGAAACAGCTTTCCTCTCTTTCCGAACCTCATAACACTCTTCATGGGTGATACCTTCAGCAGTACCTTATCACCTTCCATAAATGACACATCCTAGACCTTCCAATCTGTATAGCTCTTCTGCCTAGACTGCGCCGTGCGAAGTCGCTCCTGAATCAACTTCACCTTTTCCAACGCATCCTGAATCAAATCTGTGCCCAATAACTTAGCCTTACCAGGCTCGAACCAACCAACCGGAGATCTACACCTCCTACCATATAAAGCTTCATACGGGGCCATCTAAATACTAGACTGGTAGCTGTTATTGTATGCAAACTCTGCTAGTGGAAGAAATTGATCCCATGAACCACTGAAATCAATCACACAAACCTGTAACATATCCTCCAATATCTGAATAGTCTGTTCTGACTGCCCGTCGGTCTGAGGATGAAATGCAGTGCTCAACTCTACATCGGTACCCATACCTTTTTGTACGGCCCTCCAAAATTGAGATGTGAACTGAGTGCCTCTGTCAGAAATAATAGAAACCGGAACTCCATGCAACCGGACAATCTCCTTAATGTAAATACCAGCTAACCTCTCTGAAGTATAAGTAGTGCTGACACGAATGAAGTGCGCGGACTTGGTCAATCTATCCATAATGACCCAAATAGCATCAAAACCCTTCGAAGCTCGTGGAAGCCCAACTACAAAGTCCATAGTAATTCGCTCCCACTTCCACTCCGGAATATCTAACCTCTGAAGCAAACCACCTGGTCTATGGTGCTCATACTTGACCTGCTGGCAGTTGAGACACCGTGCTACATACTCAACAATATCTCTCTTCATCCGCCTCCACCAATACTGCTGTCTCAAATCCTGATACATCTTCGCGGCACCCAGATGAATAGAATACCGCGAGTTGTGAGCCTCTACTAATATCAACTCTCGAATACCATCCACATTGGGCATGCAAATACGGCCATGCATCCTCATAACTCCGTCATCACCAATAGTCACATCTCTGGCATCACCTCTACGGACTCTATCCTAAAGAACTAACAAGTGTCGGTCATCATACTGGAGAGCTTTAATCTGATCATAGAGAGAAGACCGGGAAGCCATGTTAGCTAATACACGCGGAGGGTCTGACAAATCCAATCTCACTAAATGGCCCGCTAAAGCCTGAACATCAAGTGCTAAAGGTCGCTCTGCTGCTGAAAGGTATGCTAGACTCCCCAAACTCTCAGCTCTGCGACTCAAGGCATCGGCCACTACATTGGCCTTTCCCGGGTGATACAAAATAGTAAGATCATAATCCTTGAGAAGCTCTAACCACCTTCTCTGACGAAAATTCAAGTCATTTTGCCTCAGCAGATACTGCAAACTACGATGGTCAGTGAAAATCTCACACTTTACCCCATACAAGTAATGCCGCCAAATCTTTAAGGCATGAACAATAGCAACTAACTCGAGATCGTGCACTGGATAGTTCTTATCGTGCACCTTCAACTGTCTAGACGCGTAGGCAATCACCCTACCGTCCTGCATCAATACCGCTCCCAAACCAACTCTAGAAGCGTCACAATAGACTGTGTAAGAACCCGAACCAGTAGGCAAAACTAGTACCGGAGTTGTGGTCAATGCTGACTTGAGCTTCTGAAAGCTCTCCTCACACTCGTCTAGGGGTGTGCATTCGAATCGGTTTATCGATAAATCGAATCGATTATTTGTTATCGTTTATCGATATCGGTTTATCGATATCGGTTTATCAATTTTTCGATTTCGATTTCGAAATTTTCCTTATCGAGTTATCGATTTCGATTTCAATTTTGTCCTCTTCGATTATCGGTTTATCGATAACCCGATAAGATATACTAAAAAGACAAATATACCCTTATTCTATAATACCTTTTCCTTTACCCTAAGTCCCTAACCCTATTATTTCCTACCCATTCTTCAACGCCGCAGTCTCACTGTAACATAGGTGCAAAGATCAATCAGTTGCAACATAAAACAACTACATTATTTTTAAACCAAGATTTTTTTGTTAGTCATTAGTCTGATTTATTTACGTGCAGACTGTCCATTTATAAGGAAATCCAGTTGTGTTCGCGTGCATAGCCTTCTGCACATTAGGCCTGTTATAGTAAATTTTTGCGTACTACTCCATGCAAGGATAATAACCTGATAGCTGCTTGAACATCTAATACACACAAATCCAAATAAATCAAGCAGCAATATGTATGAGTAAAATGTTGCATTATTGAGATAAGTATTTATTTACCTTGTAAGGTTGGTGGGGTAAATTCATGGACTGCCTAGTTAAAGTGCTACCATCACAAATCGAAAAAGTTGATAATTACTTATTGGTGTAATCGATAACTGAATCGATAAGCCCCAAAAATAGATAAATCGAAATCGAAAATATTGAAACCTTATTAAAACGATAACGATAAGCATATGTACAAATCGATAATCGATAAGTAATTATCGATAAGGGTCAAAATCGAATCGATAAATCAAATGCACACCCCTACACTCGTCGGACCATATGAATGGAGCACCCTTCTGGGTCAATCTGGTCAAAGGTGAAGCAATAGATGAGAACCCTTCTACAAAGCGACGGTAATATCCCGCCAAACCAAGGAAACTCCTAATCTCAGTAGCTGAGGACGGTCTAGGCCAACTCTGCACCGCCTCAATCTTCTTTGGGTCAACCTGAATACCCTCACTAGACACCACGTGCCCCAAGAAAGCTAATGAGCCAAGCCAAAACTCACACTTGGAGAATTTTGCATAAAGCTTCTCCTCCCTCAATCTCTGTAACACAACTCTCAAATGCTGAGCATGCTCTTCCTGGCTACGAGAATAAACCAGGATGTCATCGATGAACACAATGACGAACAAATCAAGGTAAGGCTGAAACACATTGTTCATCAATTGCATGAACGCTGCTGGGGCACTGGTCAGCCCAAATGACATAACCAGAAACTCGTAATGACCATATCTGGTCCTGAAAGCAGTCTTCGGAATGTCGGAATCCCGAATCTTCAACTGATGATACCTAGACCTCAAGTCAATCTTGGAGAACACCTTAGCTCCCTGAAGCTGATCAAATAAGTCATCAATACGAGGCAAAGGATACCGGTTCTTCACCGTAACCTTATTCAGCTGTCTATAATCAATACACATATGCATAGAGCCATCTTTCTTTTTCACAAACAACACCAGTGCACCCCAAAGTGAACACTAGGCCGAATGAACCCCTTATCTAAGAATTTCTGAAGGTGCTCCTTTAGTTCTTTCAACTCGCTGGTGCCATACGGTAAGGTGGAATAGAGATAGGATGAGTGTCAGGCACCAAGTCGATACCAAAGTCAGTAGCCTTGTCGGGTGGCATGCCTGGCAGGTCTGCAGGGAATACATCCGGAAAATCACGGACTACAGGAACAGAATCAACAGATGGAGTCTCACTACTAACATCCCTCACAAAAGCAAGATAAGATTCACACCCTTTCTCAACCATACGCTGAGCCTTTAAATAAGAAATCACTCTGCTAGGCACGTGCTCTATAGACCCTCTCCACTCAACTCTCGGAACTCTGGGCATAGATAAGGTCACGATCTTAGCGTGACAATCAAGAATCGCATGACATGTGGATAACCAATCCATGCCCAGAATCACATCAAAATCAACCATACTGAGTAACATCAAGTCCACTCGGGTCTCCAGACCCCCAATAGATATAAGACACGACCGGAACACGTGGTCCACAACAATAGTATCGCCCACTGGAGTTGAGACATGAAAAGATGTAACTAAAGACTCACGGGGCATATTCAAAAAATGAGCAAAATACGAAGAAACATAAGAGTACGTGGAACCAGGGTAAAATAAAGCCAAAGCATCACTGTGACAAACTGAAATAGTACCTATAATCACCGCATCTGACGCCATAGCATCTGGCCTAGCAGGAAGTGCATAAATACGTGGGTAGGTGGTGATATGACTGGGGCTGACGCCGAGGGATGAACCCTCTGTTGAGCTGAACTACTAGGACGACTGGGACACTGCCTCCACTCATGTCCGAACTCTCCACACTCATAACAATTACCTGGAGCTGGAGATGAAAACTGACGAAAACCCCTGCCACCATGATAACCACCAGACGAACCATGCATAGAAGAACCCTGATAAGATGATGCTCAGGCAGAGCTCTGAGCTGGAAGGGCACTAAAAGATGAACGTCCCTGATGAGAATTGCGAGAACCCTGCCCCGAAGATACACCACTGTAAGCTGGGCGAACTGACTGTGGAGGTCTAAATGGACGACCCCTGTTGTGCTGAAACTGCCCTCTAGAAGGGGCACCACTGAAGCTACCTGCTCCCCGAGGCCTCTTGACCTCCCTCTACTTACGATCCTGCCTACGAACCGACTCAATGTCCCGAGCAATGTCAACTACCTGCTTAAATGTAGCTCCAGACACTCTCTCTCTGGTCATCAAGATCCGAAGCTGATAAGTAAGACCATCTACAAACCTCCTAATCCTCTCCCTGTCAGTAGGGACAATCTCATAAGCATGTCTAGCTAACTCGGAAAACCTCATCTCATACTGAGTAACTGACAACTATCCTTGGCGCAGCTGCTCAAACTGTATGCGCTGCTCCTCTCTGTGTGACTGAGGAATATACTTCTCCAAAAAGATCGTGGAGAACTGCTTCCGTGCGAGCGGTGCTGAACCAACTGGCCTACGTCTCTCTAATGACTCCCACCAAGTGAAAGCAGCACCCGCGAACTGAAATGTAGCAAATGATACCCCACTGGTCTCCAAAATACCCGCAGTACGTAGTATCCTCTAGCATTTATCCATAAAACCTTGGGCGTCCTCACCCTCTGTGCCGCTGAAAGTCGAAGGCTTAAGTCTGATGAACCTCTCTAGTCTACGCTGCTCATCCTCGGGCATAACTGGAACCACATAGTCCTGAACTGGGGCAACCGGCTGAGCCGGGGCTTCTCCCGGTCTCCGAATACCCCGTACAGCCTGCTCAAGTGTCCGGGCAGCTGGAGTTTGATTGCCTCCCCCGGCCTGAACTGCAGTGGAAGTAGTAGACATAGAAACTACTTAAGCTAAACTGGAACACACCGTCAATATCTAAGTCAGGGTCTCCTGAAGACCCGGAATAACAATAGGCACTGCCGGTGCCTGAGTCTGTCCCGTTGGAGCACCATCGGCGGGAACCTGATCCTGGGGTACTACCCCGGCTGCTGCCTGAACTGGTCCCCTACCTCTACCACGGCCTCGACCCCTTGTGGGCCTGGCTGGTGTCTGGTCACCCTGATCGGTATTGCGTGTCCTCACCATCTGTGAGAGAATGAAACAACGTAAGTTTAGATTTCAAGAACCAATAGATTGGCACGAAAGATTTCAAGAAATTGAGATTTTTCCTAAGAATTATGCAGCCTCTCGAAGATAAGTACAGACGTCTCTGTACCGATCCGCAAGACTCTACTGAACCTGCTCATGACCGTTGAGTCCTATGTAACCTAGAGCTCTGATACCATCACGACTCCAAATCCTAACAGGTCGTGATGGCACCTATCGTGGAACTAGGCTAGCCAACCATCACATTACTACGCATTTGTTCTATTATAAAAATTCACAAATCAATAATAAGCAGCAAACAAGCATAAAATAATTCCTTTAAGTCTTAGCGCCCCAACGCAATTTTTACATATTAAATGGGTGACAATGTCTTGGCTCAAAAATTAAGGGCGTTTGCATCTATACCCGCTTTTTGGATTATATTTTAACTTATACCCGCTTTGTAAAAAATAAATTACGACTTTTTTCGCATAAACTTCAGGCATATGAGCCTGAAGTAGCAAAGGCAATCACACAAACTTCAGCATTCTAGGCTTTTTCAAAAACTTCAGCAGAAATGCTGAAGTTATTTAGTTCATTTGTAAAAACTTCAGCACTAAATAAGCTGAAGTTTTGCACAGGTATCAGGAAGGCGACGCCTGAAGTTGTAAAAATTAAGGTATAGGTTAAATAAATTTAAAAATATGGGTATAGGTTAAATGGGGGCGACCAAATAGGACGCCCCACCTAATTTTTACCATTTTCTCTTAATTCTCTTGCAACAGACGCTGGCCCAATAGCCATCCTAAAGGAGAAGATCCAGTGACAAGGTAGTCCAATACAACTCATATTGAAGTCCAAATAAATAAGAGTAATTTTGCACTCTATGTCCATATATCTGTGTGTATCATCTTATATATTTATGTATATCTTCAATGTTCATCTTGCAGAGTACTTTATTTTAGGAAAATGTCCAAATTTATTCTTATACTATTTCGAGATTGTTTTATTTTATCATTTGTTAGCTTTTTGGTCAATTTATTATCTAACTTATAGCTTGTTTGGCCGTGCTTTTGGCCAAAAATATTCTTTTACCAAAAGTTTTTCTTTTTTCAAAATGAAGTTGTTTGCCAATCTTTTAGAAGAAAAGAAAATGCTATTTGCGTAGAAGCAGAAATGATTTTTGAGAAGTAGATTTATTACCCAAAAGTATTTTTTGGAAAGCACTTTTAAAAGCTTGATCAAACATTAATTACTGCTCAAAAGTACTTTTCAAAATGATTAGTCAAACACAGATTGCTTCCACTAAAAGTAATTTTTGGAAAAGCACTATTGAAAAAATATTCAAAATAAGCTTGTGTATACTTAATTTTTGCACGCTTTTAATTCTTTGACAAAAACTAAATTTTGGATGGTTTTAGCTATTTTTCTTTGAACTTACTTGTGCATTTTTATGTGAATTCATTAATTAAAAAGTAACAAAAATATTTTTTACCTTTTGTGTATATATCTTAGTTTGCATCTTTAAATTATATATACCAAAAAGATTTTCTTTCTTGTTGTACGTTTTCTTTATGACTAAATAAGACTACAATTTCATTAGAGGGAAAAGGGCATGCTAGTGTATTTTAATTAAAATTGAGCTGAATTGGCCCAAAATTTGAGCCCAATTCGGTCATACACGGTCCAATAAATGGCTTGCCAAAACCAGGTCCAAAACGGCGTAGTTTCAGGATTAAACTACGTTGTTTCATTATGTGAAACCAAGATCAAATCCTGGCCCTTCATCTCTCCCTCATCCANCCCCCCCCCCCCCCCCCAAATCCACAAATCTACCTAAATCCGAAAAGCCCTAGCCTCTTTATCCCTAAATTGATGAAGTTTCGCGCCCCCTTTTCACATAGGACTTGCATATGCGTGTATGTCTTGCTCGGTTCTATCGCTTTGTCTTAGTTTCAAGTCCAAACTCCGCCTATCGTAATTTCGGCGTCCACCACTGCCCGCCGCCTCTGCCACCACCACGACTTCTCCTTTTTTCGACCCAAAGGCACTTGTTTCTTTTGGGCAAGATACCAGAATCTATTGGTTTAGCGTCTGCCAAAAAGAAACATGTGCCTCGGGGTCGGAAAGCCACCACTTGGCATCCTCGGCATCGTCTCGTTTCTCGAATCGACGTCAAATGTCCCGAAATTAGGTAAACTCAACCCCTAATTTTTTTCCCATGTTTCAGATTTTTTTTCTTTGTTTTTGTTGTTTCCTACTGTTTGATTATAGTTTTTATTATAGTCTAATATTCATTTTTATTTCGTCTATATTCGTAGTCATTTCGTGTAATAACTTTTTTATTAGTTTGATTAGCAATTGTTTGTCTCTTGGTTATTAGGGCTATTGAGTTGTTAATGTGTTGAGTTTCTGTTTATTCAAGTGTGTTGTTTAGTCATCATTGTTTTAATGAAACAATCGGTTGGTATGTGATGTGTTATGGTTTCAATTAGTTAGTTTGGATAATATACTTGTTTTTATTTTATTTTTAGTTATTAGATTCTGAGTTTCTCTTAGTTGATTATTAATTTATGTTGAGTATAGTTATGTGTTATTTCTATCTTAGTTTGGTTTGAATCACATGATTGGTATTGATTTTGTTAAAAGCTGAAGAGTAGATGAGTAATCATGTATTAGGATACATTATCAACTTGCTTTTAGTGTTAGAGTGGTTGAAATACTTCCTTTTTCCCATGTTTCTGCCACCGTTGTTGAAGGACTGTCCTTTCCCCTTTTGGACAGTCCTTGAACAAACTTTTAGCACACAATAGTACGTCTTTTGAGCAGGTATTTGGTAGCAAAAGTTAGTCCTTTTGGACAAACTTTGGTTTAGTTCATTTTGACACACAATGAGATATTCTTAACATCCTTTACACTCTATCACACTTCCATACATCTTTAGAATGGCTTGAGCTCACAAAAACTTAAAAATCAGCAATGAACACATAAGGAGTAAGCTGAAAATTAATCACTAGTTTTAGTGAGATTTCTGGGTTGTTTTAGCACGGATTTACTGCTGTTTCGTTGTTGTTTCTGTTGTCGTTGTTGGTGATTTGCTGCTCGTTCACAACTGAATTTTATTTTTTGTTGCAAATCAGGTAACTCCTAAGCCTTTGTATTACAGATTCATGAAGATTATGAGTAGGTTTTCTTTTGAACTTGTTTCAATGTGGAGCACGCTTTGATCAAATTCTGTTAGGCAAGAATGGAACTTGTAGATGTTATGACTGTATATCAAGCTCGATAATGTGTGCATATTTCATCGTTGTGTGCATATTTCATCGTAGTCTCTGAATACTAATTGTGTTTAAATAATTATATTGATTCCACAAGCAAGCTAATATGCGTTTTATTTCTTCTTAGTTACATATACATATTATTGTTCATAGAATTTTTTTTATTACCGATTGTTTTAAGCTTAGTTTTGATCATTTTGGCATTTGTTAATTACATAAGCAAGTAAGGAAGGCAGTAGCTTTGAAGTAGAAAATTAATAAATGGACAGCTAAAGTTGAACAATAAAATGTGGGCCAAAATAAAACAAATTCAGCAGCCCAACAGAATTAATCAACTGGCCCAATGGCCATTTAATATCAAATGGATGACAAAGTCTTGGCTCAAAATAACCCGTGATGACCCAAGGGATCATTTTATGAATTTAGACCTAATTCTAAGCTTATTAGCCATAAAAAGATTAATTTTAATTACCTCGATTTGTGTGTGTAGTCCGGGCGTGAAACCAGAAAGCTTTTATGTGAAAATATAAAAAATAGTAATTTCTAGAGTTAAAATTTTAGTTTTAGTTGACTTTGGTCAAAAAATTTAATAAACGGACCCGGATCTGTATTCCGGCGATCCCGAGAGGTCCGTAGTAAAATATGGGATTTGGGTGTATGCCCGGAATTGAACTCCGAGGTCCCTAGCCTTAGAGAATAATTTTTGAAGAAAATTATTCTGCTGGTTAATTCAAGAAATAAAGAAATAAAATAATATGTGAAATTGATGATATCGGGCCCGTATTTTGGTTCCGGGGCACGGAACAAGATCGTTATGATATTTAAGTTCTATCTGTGAAATTTGATGAGAATCAGAGTTGATTTGATGTAATTCAGACATCCGGTTGAAAAGTTGGGAATTTGAGTGTTCTTGAGGAAATCTTGAGCTTTAAGGTTAAATCTGTAGACTTTGATATTATTTTGATGATTTGATCGCACGAGCAAGTCCGTATCATATTTTTAGACTTGCGTGCATGTTTGGTTTGGAGCCCCGAGGGCTCGGGTGAGTTTAGGGTAGGCTACGGAGTGTCTAGACTTAGAAAAATACCCAACATCTGAAATCTGGTGTTGCAAGCCTCAGATCTCGCAAATGCGAGATCGGGCTTCGCATTTGCAAAGTCAATGGCCAGCCTCAGATCTCGCATTTGCGAGATTTTGGGTCGCTAATGCGAAATGCCCTTTGTCGCAAATGCGACATTTTTTATCACATTTGCGATAATTCCGGGAAATCTCAGGGTTCGCAAATGCGAGACCGCAACCTGTTATATCAGATTTTTGACGGGTTTTTCACTTCTTTTTCAATTCTATGAAACCCTAAATCTCCATAGGCGATTTTCCAAAGACCCAAACTTTTCCAAACTATTGGTAAGTGATCTCCAACTAATTCTTTTCAATTCCTAACAACTTTTAACAAAATTACAACCAAACTTCTAGAGTTTTCATGGTAAAAAATTAGGTTTTTGGGTAGAACTTAGGAATTTCAAAATTTGGGGAATTAGACCTCGAATTGAGGTCGGATTCCAATACCAATTGAATATCCGGGCTCGGGGGAGATTGGGTAAACGGGGTTTTATTCCGAACCCCGAGTTTAGACCAAGCGGGTCCAGGGTCGATTTTTGAATTTGGATAAGAAAGCATAGGAGAACCATTATTTTTCAATAAAGTTGATTCCTTTAGGCTATGATTGATAACATTGAACCAATTGTGATTAGATTCGAGCGGATTAGAAGCAAATTCTAAAGGAAAGGCAGTGCTAGAGCAGTGAATTGCTTGTGAGATCGAGGTAAGTGCTTGGTTTAACCTTGACTTGAGGGAATAGGAATCCCCAACCTGATTGTTAGGTGAAATTGCTTGTGTGTGGTGCATAGGTGAGGTGATGAGTACCTATGCACTACTAAATTATTTGTTTAACATGATCTCTTTCCCGTTTCCAATTATTTGCTTCCTGGCTTAAGTGTTTTATGATCATTGAGGTTTACATGACTATTTGGTTTTCATTAAATTATTGTCAAGTATTGCTCTAAGTATGTTAGAAGTGTTGGTTGTTCCCTTGGTTTATTTATGGTACATAAAGATTGAGTTGGATGACAGCGTCACGGTATTTACGTATGTTCTGGTTGGTTTCATTATGAAATGATATTTGATGAAGTTTATGAGTTATACCATTTTCTCTTTACAATTGTTGAGACAAAAGTGTTGTGAAAGGCTTGGCCTGAATTGTTAAAGTTTTCATAAATAAATAAACTGATATGATATGTCTGGTGGGAGCGGGTTGCACGCCGCAACAAGGAGTGATAAGGGTGGACAGGTGGGATCGGGTTGCACGCCGCAACATGTGTAATAAGGTGATATATATAGGGCGGATCAATAAGGGTGGACAAGTGGGAGCGGGTTGCACGCCGCAACAAGGAGCAATAAGGGAGGACACCTATGTTTTATTGATTTTCCAAGAAAAGTAAAGTTTTGAAAAAAATAAATTACTGTTTTACTCTACTATTTTACGTACTTTACACTTACATTTGTTTTCAAAATCAAAAGTTGGAATCTTGGAAATTTATGTGAAAATTTGATTACAACTGAGGCTTAGAAAAGGCGTCTGAGTTATTTTATTTATTGTTGCAATTTATTTTTCTTGTTTTGTTTATAATTGTTTTTATTTCTTGCTTTGTTATACATATATTGTTACAGGTTATGTTACATTGCCCCGCCTTAGCCTCGTCACTCCTTCATCGAGGTTAGGCTCGGCACTTACTCAGTACATGGGGTTGGTTGTACTGATACTACACTATGCACTCTTTTGTGCAGATCCAGGTACGGGTCAGCGTTATGAGTTCTTAGTAGACGACTGCATCCATTCGGAGACGAGGTAGATCTGCTGGCGTCCGCAGATTCCTAGCGTCTTCTCCTAGCTTTATAGATACTGTTTTATTACACTCAAAATAATTACATTATTTCTTTCATCCCATTATTTGTAGTATTCTTAGTAGTTCGTGAATTGTGACACCAGACCCGAGATAGTCTTATGGTTATTTATTTAGTTTGAGGCTCAATTTAATTATTCAATTATTATTTTATTCGTGGGTTTATGAAATGGAAGAAATAAATTCTAGTTTATTTCGAATTGTTCTGTTATAATTAAATAGACTTTAATGGAAATTAATTAAATAAGTTCTAACATTGGCTTGCCTAGCAAGTGTGGTGTTAGGCGCCATCACGATCCCTAAGGTTGGGAATTTGGGTCGTGATAAGTTGGTATCAGAGCCCTAGGTTGCTTAAGTCTCACAATTCACGAACAAGCTTAATAGAGTCTGAAGGATCGGTATGAAAACGTTTATACTTATCTCTCAGAGGCTATCGAGTTAGGAAACAACTCCATATTTATTTCTATTCTATCGTGCGATTCTTGTAATCTCAAATATTGATTTGGACTCTTCTATTTCTCTCGCAAATGATGAGAACACGTGCTTCGTCTTCCGCTGACCAATCATCCGGTCTTCAAGCAGCAGCTCCTGCTAGGGGCAAAGGCCATGTCAGAGGTCGAGGCAAGGGCAGGACACAACTCATTGCTCAGACAGCAGCCCCAGCTGCGGAGCCCGAGGTTGAGATACATGAGGGGGTTCCAACTCAGACCGATCTAGGGGACCAGCTCAGGTCCGAGAGGGGTTTATTGCCACCCCAGTGCTTCAGGACACTTTGGTCCGGTTAGGGGGCATCATGGAGAGTGTAGCCCAGACTGGCACATTCCCTGTGGTAGCGACCACATCTCAGGCTGGAGGAGGGATTCAGACTCCCGTTCCTCATACTCCTTATCAAACCACTCCCCAGGTTCAGACCCCAGCGGCTAATCCAGTTGGGGTAATTCAGCCAGTTGTTGTAGTTTCGCCTGTTGATGGGGCAGTTATGTCCACCGATTCTTTGTGGAGGTTGGACAGATTCATTAAGTTATTTCCTATTCATTTCAGTTGTGAGACTTCAGAGGATCCTCAAGAATATCTGGATAGTTGTCATGAGGTTTTGCGTAATATGGGTATTTTGGAGACCAATGTGGTCGATTTCGCTGCTTTTCAGCGCCAAGAAATGGTGGAGGGATTACTTGTTGACTAGACCAGTTGGGTTTCCTGCCTTGACTTGGGATCAATTTTCTCATCTCTTTTTGGAGTTCTTGCCTGTTACTACTCGAGAAAAGAAGCGTCGTCAGTTTGAGTGACTTCAGTAGGGCAGCATGACTGTCACCCAGTATGAGAATCGTTTTGTGGATTTTGCTAGGCATGCTATTCTTTTGTTGCCCACAGAGAGAGAGGGTCGGACGATATATTGAGGGCCTTGCACAACACATTAGGTTGAAGATGGCTAAGGAGACAGAGACCGAGATTTCGTTTCAGGATGCGGCTAATGTGGTCAGGAGGGTTGAGTCGATTCTTGGGATGGGAGGTCAGGGGTCAGACAAGAGACCTCTCCATTCAGGTGGATTCAGTGGTGCCTCGTTTAGAGGAGGGATTTCATTTAGCAGAGGACAGTCTTCCAGGTCATTTCACTCAGCACTTCAGGTTTCATATGGTACTTCAATTGGTCGTGGTTCTTATACGCCGCCTTCTGCTCAGCCAGTCTCCAGTGCTCCTTCAACTCCTATTAGAGCACCTCCTCTACGGAGTTATTATCGAGGTCAGCCGATTCTTCAGGGTCAGTCTTCGTATCAGGAGGGATGTTTTGAGTGTGGTGAATATAGGTATGTTAGGAGGACTTGTCCGAAATATGCAGGTAATCAGCTTCAGCATCAGGGTTCTCATGTTATAGTTCCGGCATCAGCTCCAGCACCACCTGCACAGCCAGCCAGGGGTAGAGGTTAGGTAGCCCGAGGTAGGGGTCAGGTTGTTAGAGGTGGAGGTCAGGTTGCTAGAGGTGGAGGCCAGCCCGCTAGAGGTGGAGGTCCACCTATCAGAGGTCCTCCTAGAGACGTAGTTCGGGGTGGCGGGGCCCAGCCCCGATTATATGCATTTCCAGCCAGGCCTGAGGCGGAGTCCTGTGATGCTATTATTACAGGTATCATCTCAGTTTGCGATAGAGCTGCTTCAGTTTTGTTTGATCCGGGGTCTACTTATTCTTATGTTTCATCCTATTTTGCCCCGTATTTGGTTGTGTCCCGTGATTCCTTGAGTGTTCCTGTTTATGTGTCTACAGCGGTGGGGGATGCTATTGTGGTAGATCGTGTGTATCGTTTGTGCGTAATAGTCATTGAGGGTCTTGAAGCTAGTGTAGACCTTTTGCTTCTTGACATGGTCGATTTTGATGTTATATTGGGAATGGATTGGTTATCACCATATTATGTCATTTTGTACTGTCATGCCAAGACAGTTACTCTAGCCTTGCCAGGGTTGCCTCGATTAGAGTGGAAATGGACTCCTGGTCATTCTCCCAACAAAGTGGTTTCTTATGCCAAGGCTCGTCGCATGGTTGAAAATGGGTGTTTGGCTTATCTAGCTCATATTCGTGACTTTGGGGTCGAGGTTCCTTCTATAGATTTTGTGCTTGTTGTTCGTGAGTTTCTCGAGGTGTTTCCTGCAAACCTGTCAGGGATGCCACCCGACAGGGATATCGATTTTTGTATTGATGTGGCTCCGGGCACTCACCCCATTTCCATTCCTCCATATCGGATGGCCCCACCAGAATTAAAAGAATTGAAAGAGCAGTTGCAAGACTTGCTTGATAAGGGTTTTATTCGACCCAGTGTCTCGCCTTGGGGTGCACCGGTTTTGTTTGTGAAAAAGAAGGATGGGTCAATGAGGATGTGTATAGACTACCGGTAGTTGAATAATGTTACTATCAAGAAAATATACATTGTCGAGGATTGATGATCTATTTGATCAGCTTCAGGGTGCCAGTGTGTTTTCAAAAATTGATCTGAGATCCGGTTACCATCAGCTGAAGATTAGGGCGTCCGATGTTCCTAAGACAGCCTTCCGGACGAGGTATGGGCACTATGAATTTTTGGTGATGTCTTTTGGTTTGACCAATGCTCCAGCAGCCTTCATGGACTTTATGAATCGGGTTTTCAAGCCTCATCTAGATTCTTTTGTAATTGTATTCATTGATGATATTCTGATATATTCTCACAGCCGTGAGGAGCATGAGCAGCACCTCCGTATAGCACTCCAGACTTTGAGGGATAATCAGTTGTATGCAAAATTTTCAAAATGTGAGTCCTGGTTAGATTCGGTAGCTTTCTTGGGTCATACTGTATCAGCATAGGGTATTCGGGTAGATCCTAAGAAGATAAAGGCAGTCAAGAACTGACCTAGACCCACCACAGCCACAGAAATCAGAAGCTTCTTGGGTTTGGCAGGCTATTACCGTCGTTTTGTGGAGAGGTTCTCATCTATAGCAGCCCCAATGACCAAATTGACTCATAAAGGTGCTCCATTCAAATGGTCGGACGAGTGCGAGGAGAGCTTTCAGAAGCTCAAGACAGCCTTGACTTCAGCACCGGTGTTGGTGTTACCATCAGGTTCAAGTTCTTTCACGATTTATTGTGATGCTTCCCGAGTTGGACTTGGGGCAGTATTGATGCAGGATGGCAGGGTGATTGCATATGCATCTCGTCAGTTGAAAGTTCATGAGAAGAATTATCATGTTCATGACTTAGAATTTGCATCCATTGTTCATGCATTAAAGATTTGGAGGCACTATTATGGTGTGCCTTGTGAGGTTTTCACTGACCATCGTAGTCTCCAGTACTTGTTCAAGCAAAATGATCTAAATTTGAGACATCGGAGATCGTTGGAGTTACTGAAGGATTATGATGTCACTATATTATATCATCCGGGGAAGGCCAATATGGTGGCCGATGCTTTGAGTAGGAAGTCGATGAGTATGGGCAGCCTTGCATTTATTCCAATTGGGGAGAGACCGTTGGCTTCAGATGTTCAGACTTTGGCTAATCAGTTTGTGAGGTTGGATATTTCACCCGACAGTGTTTTAGCTTGTACAGTCGCTCGGTCTTCTTTGATTTAGTGTATCAGATAGCGGTAAGATGACGACCCACATTTGATGGTTCTTAGGGACACAGTTCGGCACGGCGGTGCCAAGAAGGTTACAATTGGAGATGACGGTGTCTTGAGGATGCAGGTCCGTATATGTGTACCTAATGTTGATGGCCTTCGTGAGTTGATTCTTGAAGAAGCTCACAGTTCTAAGTATTCCATTCACCCAGGTGCATCCAAAATATACCAAGACTTGAAGAAGCATTATTGGTGGAGAAGGATGAAAAAGGATATTGTGGCTTATGTGGCTCATTGTATCAATTTCCAACAGGTGAAATATGAGCATCGGCGACCCGATGGGTTGCTTCAGCAGATAGAGATTCCTGAGTGGAAGTGGGAGCGTATCACTATGGACTTCGTTGTTGGACTCCTACGGACTCAGAGGATATTTGACACAGTTTGGTTTATTGTGGATAGGCTGACTAAATACGCACATTTCATTCCAGTGGCAAGTACTTATACTTCGGAACGGTTGGCAGAGATATATATTCGAGAGATTATTCGCCTTCACGTTGTGCACGTGTCTATCATTTCTGATCGGGGTACGTAGTTTACCTCGCACTTCTGGAGGGAAATTCAGCGTGAGTTGGGTACTCGAGTTGAATTGAGCACAGTATTTCATCCTCAGACGGACGGACAATTCGAGCGTACTATTCAGATTTTAGAGGATATGTTTCGCTCTTGTGTAATTGACTTTGGAGGTTCTTGGGATCAGTTCTTGCCGTTAGCAGAGTTTGCCTATAATAATAGTTATCAGTCGAGCATTCAGATGGCTCCCTATGAGGCATTATATGGTAGACGGTGTAGATCGCCAGTTGGATGGTTTGAGCCTGGAGAAGCTCGGTTATTGGGTACAAACTTAGTGTAGGAGGCCTTAGATAAGGTCAAGATTATTCAGGAGCAACTTCGTGCAGCTCAGTCTAGGGAAAAAAGGTATGTCGATCGTAAGGTTAGAGATGTGGCATTCATGGTTGGAGAGAGAGTATTGCTTCGGGTATCACCCATGAAGGGTCTTATGAGATTTGGTAATAAGGGTAAGTTGAGCCCCAGGTACATCGGGCCTTTTGAGATTCTAGATAGAGTGGGGGAGGTAGCTTATATACTTGTGTTACCTCTAGGGTTATCCTCAGTTCATCCGGTATTCCATGTGTCTATGCTTCGGAAATATCATGGTGACCCGTCCCACGTGTTAGATTTCAGTTCTGTCCAATTGGACAAGGATTTGACTCATGAGGAGGAGTCGGTGGCCATTTTAGACCGGCAAGTTCATCAGTTGAGGTCAAAGAGTTATCCTTCAGTTCGAGTGCAGTGGAAAGGTCAGCCCGTTGAGGCAGCTACTTGGGAGTCTGAGTCAGACATGCAAAATAAATATCCACACTTGTTTGCCAATTCAGGTAATTTTCTATGTCCGTTCGAGGAAGAACGTGTGTTTTAGAGGTGGAAATTGTGATGACCCAAGGGGTCATTTTATGAATTTAGACCTAATTATAGGCTTATTATCTATAAAAAGACTAATTTTAATTACCTCAATTTGTGTGCGTAGTCCGGGCGTGAAACCGGAAAGCTTTTATGTGAAAATATGAAAAATAGTAATTTCTAGAGTTAAAAAATTAGTTTTAGTTGACTTTGGTCAAAATATTTAATAAATGGACCCGGATCTGTATTCCGGCGATCCCGAGAGGTCCGTAGTAAAATATGGGATTTGGGTGTATGCCCGGAATTGAACTCCGAGGTCCCTAGCCTTAGAGAATAATTTTTGAAGAAAATTATTCTGCTGGTTAATTCAAGAAATAAAGAAATAAAATAATATGTGAAATTGATGATATCGGGCCCGTATTTTGGTTCCAGAGCCCGGAACAAGTTCGTTATGATATTTAAGTCCTATCTGTGAAATTTGATGAGAATCGGAGTTGATTTGATGTAATTCGGACATCTGGTTGAAAAGTTGGAAATTTGAGTGTTCTTGAGGAAATCTTGAGTTTTGAGGTTAAATCTGTAGATATTGATGTTATTTTGATGATTTGATCGCACGATCAAGTCTGTATGATGTTTTTAGACTTGCGTGCATGTTTGGTTTGGAGCATCGAGGGTTGAGGTGAGTTTCGGGTAAGTTACGGAGTGTCTAGACTTAGAAAAACACCCAACAACTGAAATCTGGTGTTGCAGGCCTCAGATCTCACAAATGCGAGAATGGGCTTCGCATTAGCGAAGTCAATGGCCAGCATCAGATCTAGCATTTGCGAGATTTTGGGTCGCAAATGCGAAACGTCCTTTGTCGTAAATGCGATATTTTTTATCGCATTTGCGATAATTCCCAGAAATCTCAGGGTTCGCAAATGCGAGACCCGCAACCTGTTATATTAGAATTTGACGGGTCTTTCACTTCTTTTTCAATTCTCTAAAACCCTAAAATCTCCATAAGCGATTTTTCAAAGACCCAAACTTCTCCAAACCAAGGAAAGGGTCAAGCCTCTAAAGCAAAGGCTTTGGGCCCCTAGCTTTTGAGGCCCGCTTTTTTTATTAACAATGCAGTTTTTAATATTCTTTTTTAACAAAATACCATTGAATATTGTAAAATAAAAAGGTACAGTATAAGGTTTTTGTTAAAAGAACGAAAAAGAACCATTTAGCCATTCATTTTATATCAATACATTTTTTCTTTTCTTTTCTTTCTCATAATAAAACTTGTGCCTATTAAGCTATCTATTATCTCAAAAATAAGGCAAGGACATTGAATAAGTTAATTGAGCTTTCCTTTTCATTTTTTAAAGTTTTGAATATTGCAACAAGTGAATTAAAGTAGTGAAATTTTATAGTGATATCAAGTTATCAACTTTTTAAAATCGGGTTATATTATTCTAACTTTTTATTATCGTACAAATAAATTTTACCATTGTAAAATTTACTTATAGACGTATATTGCTTTTCATTGAATATTAGAGTTGAACTAGGTAAACTAAAAATATAAATCAGATTATCTAAAACACACGAAAAAAGAGATGAGATCAAGAATTGAACCTCAATATAATCTTTAAAAAAGGAGCTATTTAAACAGGGTCTTAAAGATAAATCGGATAAATGAAATATAAATATAATAGATCATAAAAACTTATTAGCAACTTTGCATCTTAAAAAACTAGAAAAATTACATTAAATAAAAGTATATATGTGAAGTTCTATTTATTTATTTTTTAAAACTAAAGGTCTCTTGATAAATTTTGCTTTAGGCCACCAATTTTGTTGAGTCGTCATTGCTCAAAATCATTGGTAAGTGATCTTCAACTAATTCTTTTCAATTTTTAATAACTTTTAAAAAGATTACAACCAAAATTCTAGAGTTTTTATAGTAAAAATTTGAGTTTTTGGGTAGAACTTAGGAATTTCAAAATTTGGGGAATTAGACCTCGAATTGAGGTCGAATTCCAATACCAATTGAATATCCGAGCTCGGGGAAGATTGGGTAAATAGGTTTTGGTCCGAACTTCGAGTTTAGACCAAGCGGGTCCGGGGTCGATTTTTGAATTTGGATAAGAAAACATAGGAGAGCCATTATTTTTCAATAAAGTTGGTTCCTTTAGGCTATGATTGATAATATTGAACCAATTGTGATTAGGTTTGAGCGGATTAGAAGCAAATTCTAAAGGAAAGGCAGTGCTAGAGCAGTGAATTGCTTGTGAGATCGAGGTAAGTGCTTGGTTTAACCTTGACTTGAGGGAATAGGAATCCCCAACCTGATTGTTAGGTGAAATTGCTTGTGTGTGGTGCATAGGTGAGGTGACGAGTACCTATGCACTACTAAATTATTTGTTTAACATGATCCCTTCCCCGTTTCTAATTATTTGCTTCCTGGCTTAAGTGTTTTATGATCAATGAGGTTTACATGACTATATGGTTTTCGTTAAATTATTGTCAACAATTGCTCCAAGTATGTTAGAAACCTTGGTTTTGTTATGGTACATAAAGATTGAGTTGGATGACAGCATCACGGTATTTACATATGTTCTGGTTGATTTCATTATGAAATGATATTTGATAAAGTTTATGAGTTATACCATTTTTTGTTTACAATTGTTGAGACAAAAGTGTTGTGAAAGGCTTGGCCAGAATTGTGAAAGTTTTCATAAATAAATAAACTGATATGATATGTCTGGTGGGAGCGGGTTGCACGCCGCAACAAGGAGTGATAAGGGTGGACAAGTGGGATCGGGTTGCACGCCGCAACAGGTGTAATAAGGATGATATATATAGGGCGGAGCAATAAGGGTGGACAGGTGGGAACGGATTGCACGCCGCAAGAAGGAGCACTAAGGGAGGACACCTATGTTTTATTGATTTTCCAAGAAAAGTAAAGTTTTGAAGAAAAAAAATTACTGTTTTACTCTACTTTTTTACTTACTTTACACTTACGTTTGTTTTCAAAATCAAAAGTTGAAATCTTGAAAATTTACGTGAAAATTTGGTTACAGCTAAGGCCTGAAAAAGGCGATTGAGTTATTTTATTTATTGTTGCAATTTATTTTTCTTGTTTTGTTTAGAATTTTTTTTTTGCTTTGTTATACATATATTGTTACAGGTTATGTTACATTACCCCGCCTTAGCCTCGTCACTACTTTGTCGAGGTTAGGCTCAGCACTTACTTAGTACATAGGGTCGGTTGTACTGATACTACACTCTGCACTCTTTTGTGCAGATCCAGGTACCGGCCAGCGTTAGGAGATCTTAGTAGCGGACTGCATCCATTCGGAGACGAGGTAGATCTGATGGCGTCCGCAGATTCTTGACGTCTTCTCCTAGCTTTATAGATACTGTTTTATTCCACTCAAAACAGTTACATTATTTCTTTCGGCCCATTATTTATAGTATTCTTAGTGGTTCGTGAATTCTGACACCAGACCCTGGGATAGTCTTATGGTTGTTTATTTTGTTTGAGGCTCGGTTTAATTAATCAATTATTATTTTATTCGTGGGTTTATGAAATGGAAGAAATCAATTTTAGTTTATTCCGAATTTTTCTGTTATAATTAAATTGACTTTAATGGAAATTAATTAAATAAATTCTAACATTGGCTTGCCTAGCAAGTGTGGTGTTATGCGTCATCACGATCCCTAAATTTGAGAATTTGGGTAGTGACATAACCAAGATGGTCGAGCAGCCCAATTGTAAATAGGTGGCCCATTTCCTTTTAATTTGGCCTATATGAATGAGAGTAGGCCCATTTTCTTTTGATAACAAGGTTGCCCACTCTTTAAAATAACAAGTTGGCCAAACTTTTTTTTAATATTTTTATTTAGTCAAATAACCTCAATAAAACTCAGATTTTATTTTATTAAAATAACTTTACAACTTAGTGTTCCTTATTAATTAATTCAAACGCTAGGTAATTAGTAGGCGTGCTTTAACTTCAATAAACTAATTCAATAATCTCATATCATATCCATTAATTTTAGTTAATTTTTAATTTAGTTAATCCATTGCTAAAATTGCGGATTCACTTCCATAGCGCGATAGTTGACTTTTAAATTTTCAAGAGTTAATTTTCTCAAATGTAGTAATTTATAAAAAAGTATTACAAATAATTGATTGTCATGATTTCGGATTCGCTTGTGAGACGCAATTATGATAAGTTAATTAATTTTGTTATTCGATCACGCATTCACTTGCGTACCATGGTTATGACAACGCAATATTATCAAAATTATTTTGTTTAGTAATTCTAATAATCAAGAAATAAGTGCGGATAGGTAAAATATGAAAATCATAAATCACAGTTTGTCCATAATTAATTAAAGCCAAATTTAAGTCAATAAAGCGACCGTGCTAGAACCACGGGACTCGTGTAATGCCTTACACCTTCTCCCCGATCAACAGAATTTCTTACCCGAACTTTTTTTTCGCGTATCAATAAAAATAGAGTCAAAATCTTCCTTTGACTAGAGATTCAAATAAAAGGTGACTTGGAACACCCAAAAATTAATTCCAAATGGCGACTCTGTTAAATAAATAATTTCTACTTAAATTTATCACTTTAATTGAAAAAACTCTTTAACTCACACAACCCATAACACACATATCTTCTTATGGGGTAAAAAGGGGTGTGACAAAGCTGATTTTAGAAAGACGACCAAATATGCTATTATGTAGCATCTTCTTGAGCCGAGAGTCTTTCGAAAACAGTATCTTTATCCCTCAGAGTAGGGGTAAAATATACCCACACACTACCCTCCTAAATCCTCCTAGTAGGATTTTACTAGGTCGTTATTGTTTACTCTGTAATTAGTGTGATTTCACTTGTTTATAGTACAGTATACATTGTAAATTATTTAAAAATAATATTTTCTGACTTTTGAGTTTATTAATTTTAGGATTTAGAGTGACAAATGTTGGATGTTTTTGGATGCATTTCATTCAAGTGAAGCTGGAAGAAGATCGTATAGAGCTTAAATAACATTTGATGTATAGTTAGTGGCGGAGCTAGGATTTTTATTAACAGAAGTTATAATATAAAAAAGCAAACTCGCCAAGAAGTTAAGAGGTGTAATTATATAGTATATACATATATTTTTTTTAAAATTACCAAACTAAACAGTGTAATTTTTCGACGAAGGGGTGTCACCCCTAGCATGCATGTGGCTCCGCCACTGTGTATAGTATCCTTTTGATATTCAAGGCTTAGCACAATTATGAAGATAAAAATGGATAAATATATAAGAATTATCTACATTCTTAGTTGTATGATTTTGTATTAATTATATATGGCTATCATTAATCTTTATTTTTGAGTTATTATATAGTTTCATTCTATTTTTCAACAAATGTTGTATTATGTTACTACTACAAAAAACAAGAATTTTCGATATCCATTCAAAATTAAAAAATTATATACACAAATGAAGGCAAGGGAAATTCAATACCCATATATTTACATTTAAAAAAATCAATTTTAAAGGCATTGTACGTTACATAGCAAATTAATGTTGATTAATTGCTTGACCAAACTCTAAGTGTAGTGAAGGCTTGAAGAGCCAAACAAGGTAACTAACTATCTAGTCTAGTTTATAAAAAGATAGGGATTTAAAGTCTAACTTTACCTCTTGCCATGGAAATTTCTACATTATTCCTATTCGCCTAATTATTTTTTCGAGCGGCAAATTCAAGATTTAAATTATTTGTGTTTAATTTTTAATGTTTTTAGCGTTGAACTTACTATATTTTTAAAATTATGATTTTATATTAAAGAGTTATAATTTTAATGAATTTTTATATATTAATTTATGTTTCGCATAAAAAATACTAAGTTCATATAGATCTGGTATCGCAATCGACTCTACTTATAGTGCCCATGTCTAGAAACAATGAAGTGGACTTGAGAATTCAAAATTTATTTATTACATCAATTTTGTACTCACTCACCAACAAACGATTTCTTCCGAATTTATAGCTGATGTAAGAAACTATTCATGACACACAACTTAATCTCACGATATTTTTTACTCTCTTTTATTTTTTATTCACTGCAAATCTACAAGAATCGTGTAATACAGAGCTTTGGAGAAGAATAATTGAAGTACAATCGCTTTGCGCGTCATGGTTAAGATGGAAAACCTTAGAGAAATGATAAAGTTGTCTTCGTGTGACCTATAGGTCAGAGGCGGAGCCACATGCATCCAAGGTGTGTCAACCGACATCCCTTTTTTGGAAAATTACACTGTTTAACTCGGTAATTTTAAAAAAAATATATGTATATATACTATTCCCTCTGGTCCAAAATAAGTGATTTTTTAGTTGTTTTCACAGAGATTAAGAAATCCACCTTTTAACGTTAATTTGCAACGGAATTGACCATATTAACTTTATTATCTCTTCACATAAACACTCCTAACACATACTTCAACGCTATTTATTCCAAGGGCAATGTAGGAAAAAATTATTAATTTATTCTTGAAATCTGAAAAAATCACTTATTTTGGACCACAAAAAAGGCCAAAAAATCACTTATTGTGGACCAGAGGGAGTATATAATAACACATCTTGACTTGTTGGTGAGTTTATTTCTTTATATTTTGACTCCCCTTAAAAAAAGTCCTGGTTCCGCATTGCTACAGGTCAGGGGTTCGAACCGTCGAAAAAGCCATTAATGCTTGCATTAGGGTAGCCTAACTACACTATACTCCTTAGTTACGGCCCTTCTCCGAATCCCGTGTAAAAACGAGATAGTTTATGCATGGGGTTACCCTTTTTTTGTTGAAGTCATATGTTAAGTAATTTTCCATGACATGCATGCTACCTGAAGATAGTGCTTTCCATTTGGGTTTGGCAACTAAGAGATTTTTCTCAAGATCCGTTTACTTTGACTTTGGGATCTTTGAGTGATTTTTATAATACTTCCATTGATGTGATTGATCTACTTTCCAGGATCTCTGGTAACTAACTACATATCATTTGACTTGTCGACCTTTCCTATTCATTGCGAGTTAGTTATTTGTCGGTATTCGAAAGTTTTTAGTCAAACGAGTATTTTAGAGAGAATCAATAAGAAATTCATTCGTAAAATAATAAGTCTCGTTTTGGTTCTTTAAAATAACTCGATAAATTCAGAATATTTTACGAGGCCTTCCTTTATTATGACATTCTTTTATTCTGTTGTTCTCAGTGAGTTCCTATCATAAAGTCAATAATTAATTACTTTGTATTTGTCATTATCAAAAAGAGACTTAAAATCTTTACTCTCTATGACTCTATCTAGATAGAAATTTAATTAGCCCGATAAAGAATACCTCTATGGCAAAACTAAATTTATTGAAGTGTGCGACCATTTTATCGAAGAGTTTAAATTTTACGCGAGATGGTTAGTTAGTCACACACTTTAAAGTGTTATTAGAAAATATAGAGTTCTTGATTTGACTCTCACTGTCGTTCATTGTCAATAAGAACTTTTTCACGTGTTTAGCTCATAAAAATGAATTAACCTTGCACGTACGAGGACATGTTGAAGACGAGTAAATAAATGTGTGCCCTTTTTAGCTTAGACAATAGGTAAGATGATCAGACACTTCAACGAGACTTTTAAAACTCGTATTAAAATGAAAACATTTCCCCCCACAACGTACTAGTCTACGTACGTCCTTACAAAACAACAACGTGAATTTTCTTTTTCTTTAATAATTTAATGTCACTATAAATAGGTTATCTTCCACTTATTCTCATCACCATTCTTCTTTGATATCTTCAATCAATTCAAGAATGTCTTTAATATGGTTCATTTTAATGATTTTAATACCAATTGTGAGCTCAAAACCAATAGTGCCTTGTTACTTCATATTTGGAGATTCTGTAGTTGATAATGGAAATAACAATAATCTTACAACAACAGCTAAAGCCAATTATCCACCTTATGGCATTGATTTTCCAACTGGTGTTAATGGAAGATTCACCAATGGCCGCAATAAAGCTGACTTTTTTGGTTTCTCTCTCAACCTTTCTCTCTTTTTTTTTTTCTTTTCTTTTTTACTTGCTTGGATCCTACTACTTTGTGTATCGGACTGCTCTTTTTGCTTCGTTCTTCATCTCACTCGCTCTCTCTCTCTCTGTGCACGTATAGTATGTGTGAAAATCTTGTTTGATTTTTTGTTAATCTATTGAATACTTTTTAGCTACGTCGAGGGGCCGGAAGAGATGTTATACTGATGAGATTTGAACCCTATACCTAATATAGAAGGTTGATGCTTACCGATTTAGCCTAGAGGTGGCTAACGGGCGGGCCGGGCCGGGCTGGGTAGGAAAAATTAGGAACCGGACGGGT
>ML248433.1:0-29932 GCA_005239495.1 Nicotiana undulata | reverse complement strand
CTGCATTACCCAAGTTGACGGGTTCTGTTTCGTTTAAGTTCGGCTTAGGCTTATTCTCGAATTCTTCTAATTCTCGGTTTATTTCCCTAAAAGCCTCTTCTTTGTCATATTCCGGTTCTTGACTCATTATTTCGAGGTTAGACACCGTATTAAGACCAGAGCATGAAGTCTGCAAGCATGCCATGTTATTTAAAGCCGCATTATTAGGACCGAAAATAAGAAAAATAGGCAAAATCAGAAGGAATAATAGACTATGAAATTTTGATTTTTCATTTCATTGAATTTGAACATAGGAGGGTTTACATCGGAATTCAAAAAGGCAGTAAATTAAAAACACTTGAGTTACACCCTGAAATAACTCATAGTGCAGGAAAGATGGCAAAACTGAACTACCGAGTCTCTCGCCTGACGGGGAATGGAGTGGCCTTCCCATTCTGCAACTTGGCATTTGGGCCCATGTATTGCACTTCAGCGGTGCTTGAGCCTTCTCCCAACTGGACCATGTTAGTTTCATACAACATCTGTTTCATGGCCTCGCAGATTCCCTCGATTTCTTCGGCCGTAAAGGCCTCTTCTTCTTCTTCAACATATTGCGGTTCGATAAAAGTCTCAGTAATATGCGGGACTGGCTGAGGTAGGTCCCATCCACTGCTTTTACGGGCGTCGGCCCACTTCCCATCTTCATCTGAGGCTTGGAAACCTATGCCGAAGAATTTTTTTGCGGTAGGTAGAGAGATCAGTTCGGTGATACCTTGCAAAGACACCCCAAGCCTCTTTCCGGGTCTTTATCCATGTCTAATCATGTCAGTAGCGACCATGATTGACGCATTTGATAGGCAGGGTTGTGGGCACGGAGCACCTTCTTCATGCTGGTCGGCCGGCACAATTTCAAACGCTTGATAGACGATGTGCTCACTCCCCTCTCTGGCTTCAAGACAAGGGATCGAGGGGTCTCTGTAGATTGACTGCTCGTCCTCCCCGTGGACCACTATCTCCTGGTTTTCATATTCGAATTTGACCATTTGATGGAGAGTAGAGGGTACGTCTCCAGCGGCATGAATCCACGGTCTTCCTAGCAAGAATTTGTATGAGGTATCCATATCTAGGATTTGGAAGGTTACAGTGAAGTCCACAGGGTCGATCGTCATAGCTATGTCTATTTCTCTAATGGTGTCCCTTTTAATTCCATCGAAAGTACGGACACAGAGATTATTCGGCCTGATTCTTTCAGAGTTGATTCCCATTTCCTGTAGTGTGGACAAAGGGCAAATATCTACCCCGGAACCTCCATCAAGCATAACTCTCTTCACGTAATATCCCTCACTTTTAACTGTTAAGTGTAAGGCTTTGTTGTGAGCGGCTCCCTCAGAAGGTAGATCATCCCGGCTAAAAGAAATTTTGTTTACTGCAAAGAAACGTTCGGCCATTCTTTCCAATTGTTCGATCGAGGTCTCTGCCGGCACATACGCTTCATTCAGTGTTTTCAAGAGTATTTTCTGATGCTCGCTTGAGCCCATCAACAAAGATAAGAGTGGTACTTGATCAGGAGTTTTCCTGAGTTCCTCAATTGTGGAGTATTCAGTCATGTTCATCTTCTTAAAGAATTCTTCAGCCTCCCCGGCGGTGATAGGTCTTTTAAAAGGGAAGCGTTTGTGCTTGTTTTTGGCTAGCTCCTTCAGATTGAGGTATCCTTCAGAGGAGTTCGCTTCGATTGCTTCCCTTGTGATCTCTTTCCCTTTGTATGTTACTACCGTCTTGTTATAGTTCCAAGGGACGGCAGTAGTATTTTTTATGGGAGTTTGCGGCGCGTGGCTAATAGCCACGGGCTCACTCAGCCTGGGTGAAATTATTTGCCCCCGCGCCACGTATGTCCTCTTTGGTACATACATTGTCGGGCCGTTTGTCACTCTGTTGAATTGTAGCCTTCTGGGCGGGCTCAACATACCTTGTTCCTTCTTGGGTGCCCTGGGGATGTAAAGAACGGCGTCTTTAGAAGATCCTACCTTTGTCTTGGCTTCAGCTTTCCCCGTAGCTTGAGGAATAGGATTACTCTTTTTTATTTCCTTGGCTGGCTTGGGTGTCGCCTTAGACTTTTTCTCCGCGTTGGCGATGGCAATGATAGACTTCAAAGCTGGGTCAAAATCTTGGTCCTCGCAGATCATGCCGATAACAGGCTCATTGTTATGGGCGGGCAATGGATTGTTAGTCACATTGGGAGCTTCTTCATCCCTTAACACTACCTTCTTTTTCTCTATAAGATTTTCCACAGCCCGCTTGAGAGTCCAGCAATCCTCCGTGTCATGTCCCTCTACTCCGGAATGGTAGGCACAATTGGTTCCGGGTTTGTATGACACTGATGCTGGGTTTTGTCTGGTCGGAGGTACGGGATGCAGAAGCCCCATCTAGACCAATTTTGGGAAAAGACTTGAATATGGCTCACCAATAGGAGTGAAATTGAGTATCCTCGGGGCTCACGGTGGTAAGCATTGTATGAGTAGTTGTTTTGAGGAGGGCGTGGATTGTATGGAGCTGGGGGAGGATGGTTATTTCTTGGGGGCGGAGCTCTGTTCTAGTTGTATTGTTGTTGCGGCCGGAAATGCGGCTAAGCGTTCATTACTTCATAGGGAAAAGGAGATGTAGTGTAAGCTGCGTTTTGGTGAGGGTAATAGTGTTGGGAGGTTTTGGGGAATGGACCTGAGTGTTGCCGAGGACCCCTGACATCGGAAGCCATCATGGCCCCTTCTTCTTTCTTCTTTCTGTTGGCTGCACTCCCGGATCCGTTTTGGATGGCCTGGGAAGTTGCTCTTATGGCTGATTGGCTTAGGATACGGCCGGTCTTTAAACCATTCTCAACCATTTCCCCAATTTTTATCGTTTCTGCAAATGGTTTGCCCATGGAGGACATCATATTTTGAAAGTAATCCGCTTCTTGTGCTTGCAGAAAAACACTGACCATTTCGACCTCATCCATTGGAGGTTTGACCCTAGACGCCTGCTCGCGCCACTTAATAGCGTACTCTCTGAAACTTTCTGAGGACTTCTTTTTTAGGTTGGATAGAGAGTTTCTATCGGGAGCGATATCCACGTTGTATTGGAATTGTCGAACAAAGTCCCGGGCTAAGTCTACCAACACGTGCCAGCGGGATATATCCTAGTCCACATACCATTCTAATGCAATCCTTGTTAAGCTCTCTCCAAAATATGCCATGAGAAGTTCCTCTTTCCCACCTGCTCCTCGGAGTTGGTTGCAATACCTTTTCAGATGAGCAATGGGGTCCCCATGTCCATCATATTTTTCAAACTTGGGGGTTTTGAACCCGAGAGGCAAGTGGACATGTGGGAACATGCACAAATCGGTGTAGGAGACGCTTTTCTGCCTGCTCAGCCCCTGTATGTTCTTGAGGCTCTGCTCGATACTCTTCATTTTCCGAGCCATTTCTTCGTGCTCGGGGCTTTTCTTATCTCGTCCCAAAGTAACTTCATACTGAGGTTGTTGGGGGTATGAATCAGGAGTGACATGAGTGGTGCCCAGAAATGATTGCAATTGGAATGCAAATGACGGCGGTTCAAAGCTGGGCCCGGTGATAGTTGGTGGAGCCGTGGCGGAGCTCGGTGGTGCAGTGAAGATGTTGGATGATGCACCGGAGAACAAGACCTGGGGGCGAACCTCAGAAGGTCTTCCGGCAAAGTGAGCCGACATAGTTGGGTATCCGAACGGTGTGGCCGGGTAACTTATAGGGATGTTAGAAGTTTCGGTTGTCCTAGGGATTATCTCGGGGAAACCCGGGATGGAACTGGGCGGTTCCCTACCATTGGACCATGCATTCCACATTTCTAGCATGCGGCAACGCAGGATCCTATTCTCTTCAGTTGTGGCTGACTCAGACGTTGGGATGACTGGATTCGGGTCCTCCACCGAAGAGTTGAAGATTGATAAGTGGCTTTCGGATGTCATTTCTATGCTTCCCTTTGATCTAGTGTAAGGAAGGGGAGCCAGGTTACCGCAAAACCAACCACCCTAGAAAAACACTTTTAGGAGTGAACCAACGAAACGTTAGGTCGGAGCATTTTATCACATAAAGAAATCGCATGTTTGGGGTATGCAATGCACCTAGGCAATTAAACGCTTTCTATATGTTTTGCAATGGTTGTGTGTCTCATCCCGGCTTTATTTTCTCGGATTTGAACTTTCCCTTATTTTTATCCTATTTTCATCCTTTTGCCTTTCTCTACCACTCTTTTCTTTCTTTCATTGTATTATTATATTTTTTCTTGCTCTTTTATTTCTCCCTCACTTTCATTTCTTAAGATTATGATCGAATCCTATGTGGATTGCCTACGTACCACGGCGCCGCGTGAATCAGATCATCACGTAGTTCAAGGGACAAAACTGAAGGAAAGAAATAAACATTTTCCAAAACTTTCATTCATTGGATAAAATACTTTCAATTTCAGGGGAAACTTCAGTACATTTTGAAACTTTTAAAAACTATAAAAGACTTAAGACACACTTTCTTGGAAATGTAAAAACTACAGTGGACTTAGACAGGACTACAGCAGGAAAATGAAATACAGACTCGAGAAATATCAAAAATACATCAGTGCTTCCATTGCTTCGGGTACCCGTGGGGCATCATTCGGCCTTGCCACGGGCCTGCGTGCTATATATTGTTGAAGGCGATAGAGGTCATCCATTATCTTGCGGACGAAGATCATAACCCTGAGAAGAAGGTGGTCCGAGTCATGTCTTCGCATTCCTGGCATTTGGTGACAATGTAATCATCTATTTCCTGGATCCTCTGTTTGATGATACCTTTCTCCTTAAGTAGACGCCCGATCTGCTGAGATCTTGCCTCTAAAACCTAGGCGTCTTTGTGAGTCTGTTTTTGCCACTGTCGTAATTCTTCTTCCAACTGGGCTATCATGTCATAACACTGTTCTCTCTCTGCCTTAAACCTTTGTGCTTGTTTGTCCATCTCGTTTTCAAAGGTGGCCATTCTTTCTTTCAAACCCAGAACTTCTTGGTCGTGCTTTCTCTTCAATTTTTGCACGAATTCTGCCCTTTCTTCGGCATTCTTTGCCAACTTTTCTCGAGCTCGGGTCAAATCTTCCTCGGCTTTGTCCAAATCGTCACCATAGATACATAACTTCTGCCTGAGACTGGTGACAAGTCTTCCGTCGGCTCTACTTCTTTCGGGGTTTTCAATGGTTATCCTCATTTTCTAAATTTGAGCCCTGAGGGCTTCATTTTCTTTCTTCAACCTGTTTCTTTCCCCTTTGGCCGCAGCAGTTTGTAAATTGTTTTCAAATTTGAGTTCTCGGATCTGGGCCTCCAGTTTACTTATTGTGGCCCAGTAGTTGTTTTCTTTTTCTACCCAACCCCAATGTTCTTGTGTTTGCTCAGTAAAATGTTGTACGTGAGGTCTTTTCGCAGGTCGCTCTGGTTCTTGGTGCTCTCGGCCTCTTCTACCATACCAAGAAATATAGTCTGGCTCTACTTCCCCTTGAGATAAGTTTCTCACCCGAGTCTGAGGCTCTAAGAATCTGCACTGGTTCAAAATCTGACGGACCCTGTTTTCCGGAAATGTAGCTCTCGGACACAACTCAATGGCTTGTTGGATTAAGTCCTCATCATGTGGAATGCCTTGTTGTCTACCCAATTGCCGTAAGACCCGATGTGGGGCATATGGCTGGATACTTCGCAGAACCATTAACAAAAGATAGCACACTTTAGCGGACATGTTGATAACCTCGCTGACAGGGAGCCATACGAAAGTCCACTCGGTTCGGTCGGCGGTCAATGAACTTAGATGTGAGTGCCAAGCTTCAGTGCCCTCAGGAAATTTGTGGCCTTCTACCCGGGTACTGTGTTCTTCAATACAATTCAGACCGGTTAAACCATAGTTCATGTAACCTGGGCGGTGATAGAGGTGCTCGATCATCCAAATCTGTAGGAGCAAGTTGCACCCTTCAAAGAACTTTCCCCCTGACTGGAAAATTGTTAGGGCACGGTAAATTTCGGCTAAGATCATTGGTATAAGAGTGCCATTGTTCTTTTTTGTCATGAAATCCGCCATCCCTACCAGTCTGATGTCTATCAGTCCGTCGTCTCGGGGGCAGATTAAAGTGCCCAGGAATGCTACCACAAAAGCTAACCCCCTGCGGGCTTCCCATTTAGCCTGGTTCTTGTGGTGAGTCAGACCGGTATTTTCAGCTTCATAGCCCCGAGGATCTCCATACCTTTTGTACAGAAAATAGAAAGTGCAGAACCCTTCAGCCAGGTGTGAGTCTTGAGTGTCACGACTAATGTTCAAAAGATCCAAGAACTTGTGTAGAGTTACCGCCCTAGGTGCCACCGGATACCGACTTCTAAGATTGTCACTGAGACCAGCATACCCCACCATTTCCTCTAGCGTGGGTGTCAACTCAAAGTCTGAAAAGTGGAACACGTTGTGTGCAGGGTCCCAAAATGACACTAAAGCTTCGACGATATCCAACCTCGGCTTGATTTTTAGAAGGCCAGTGAGTCCGCCCAAAGCTTTTACGGCAGGCTTTCTACTAACTTCCCCCAGGTCGCTCCACCACATATGGAGTCCCACGGGAATTTCCTCGACAGCCCTAAAGGGAGTGTTTTCAACTATATTCATCCTGCACATTTGTTTGAACGTTTTGATTAAGAAAACAAAGTCAAACAAGGTTTTGACTGAAAAAAGTGTCATTTTTGCAAAAGTTTTGTAATTTAAGAAAAAGAAATGGACCGCCTTTGCGAATACGGCCCCTCAATACTTCGGGTAGGAAGCTTTTAGGGTTGTGCTCGCTAATTGGGCAGAATTTTTTTTGAAGAGACTATAAGTGACTATTTTTGCAAAAATAGCCTTCCGGCGTCCCGTTGGGACAATTGGCTATTTTAGGCAAGAACAACATCACCTAATTTTGCGACCGTGTTTTCTGTCTTGGTTTTGAAAATAAGGTTAGACCCGATGAGGGTTGCCTACGTATCTCACATTCGGTGAGAATCAAACAGTAAGTAGTTCGAGAAATCTCGACACAATTTTGAAAAATATGCACCGACTTACTTTATTTCGAAATAGTATTTTCAGAAATTTTGGCAGAGTTTCGGGATTACCTCGAATATCGGGTTCTTTCAAAAATCGGCTAAATCTCCTATTCTATTCCTTTCTTGGTTTTTCTGTCATCTCTTTCTTTTCTTCCATTTTTGTTGTTTATTTCACTTTTTATATAGCCAGTCAACAAACAATCCATAACAAAATGTTGTACATATAGCAAGTAGGATGCATCAGGATAGTCTTTCATTTTGGGTTCACCTGTCCTAGACGGACCAAACCCCTGTGTTGAGTCCCCTAAGTCAAATGCATGTGATGCAAATAAACGTTCCTACTAGGGATCCGGCATGAGGCTATGTCATACTAGGTTTATACCCTGGGATTATGTTCTAGACAAGGCTTACCTGAGTGGACAGCTCGAGCCGAGGTCGGGGCAGCGTACCGGGAATATAGAAGCTTCACCAGCTTTGCAACTTGTCCGTACCTCGTTCTAAAATTTGGATGACTCTAACAGAAAAGAAGTCACATGAAGTGCACACTTCCCAGATGATTTTAGAAGACTCAGAGAGAAGAAGGGTTTCGGCGCAGTTTTATACACAGTTCAAATAATATCAAAGCGGTAAATGCGGCAATTAGCACATCGGGTTTAAACACTTAAAATCAGATAACGAAAGCCAAAATATAACAGTTTATTCTAAGCTCGAATTCTTGAACCCTGAACCAAAGATTCTGGGTTCCCTAATTCCCCAGTAGAGTCGCCAGAGCTGTCACACCTCCTTTTTCACCCCCTGGATTATTAAAAGGTAATAGGGGAGTTTTTCCACTTTAAGTGACATTATTTGGTTTTGGGAATTACTATTGTTTCAGAGTCGCCACCCGGATTTTCGACGATGCTCCGAGACACCGTTTTGTTGAAATCCCAAACCGAGGAAATTTAGACTCTGTTTTAAGTTGTCTGCGACTAGAAATCCGAGTAAGGAATTTTGTTAACCCGGGAGAAGGTGTTAGGAATTCCCGAGTTCCGTGGTTCCAGCACGGTCGCTTAACTATCAATATTTGGCCTAAGTGATCTGATTATTTACGTGTTTTAGCCTATTGCATATTTAAACTCTTTGAAATTTAGCGCTTTTGATAAGTATGAATTTATCTTGAAAACAAGTCACGAGAACGTGCACTTGTTATGCTTTTGGACGTGTTACAATTACGCCACATGAAATGCACCCGTAATTGCAACACGTAATTTTATTATGATTTGAAGTTTAAGACGGAGACATGAGTTTCCGCGCCCGAGTGTAGATTACGTAGTCAAGACTATGGTCGTGACGGTTTATAATGCCCATTTGCGGCGATATTCGATTATTCTTTGTGTTTTCTATTTGAGGGATCATTTTAGTTTTAAAATCGATTAGGACATTTATGGATTTATCTTAAACAACTCACGATGGCGTTCACTTGTTGTTTTTGAGCGCACGGCAAATGCGTCACATGAAATGCACCCGTGTTTGCTCTGTACAATATGTTAATGTTTGGAGTTAGGGGTCGGGGGCATGAGTTTCCACTCCCGAATGGTAGTTTTAGAATAATATTTGATTACTTAATAAATTTTAATCTAAAGGTGTATTTTCAACCTAAAGGATATATCGAAGAATATTTAAGCTTAAATTCACGAGATGCTTGGGCTATGGCCATTTTTAGCCCCTTAATTATTTAACCCTTTTGGCCAATCCTATTTATGACTAATTTTGCAATTAGGGAATGACTATATGACTTAATTACGGCATATTAACAAGAGAAAATTATTGATTTGACAAATCACATATTCAAAAGGTTAAGTAAACACATAGATCATTAGTTGAATGATTCTATCCAAATTCAGATGTCCTATACCCATGCATATGTGTTTCATATATTTAATGCTACGTGTGGTTATAACTTCTAAGATCTGATAATGCAAAGTGGGTCTGATGAGGAAATCATATTAGAAAACTCCTTCAATGAAACAATCAATTTTGTTTTAGAATTTCAAAGGGGTTTTTATGGGGTGTCTAGTCAGAATAGTAGAATAGAGATCTCAATGGGTGCTTTTGAATTTTCGTCGAATCCGATTTTTTTAAAAAAATACACAGACTTGAGGCTAATAGATTTTCATACTTTTTTCCACATCCCATGGACTTTCCAGCTATTTAAAAAAAAATATATCACGCCATTATCGATAGTTTGATCTATTTAAGCTGTCTAGAGACGTCTATTCGAGTCTAGTTCGAACTCTGAAATTAGATACATACATTTTCCTGAAATTATAAGTATAAAGTCCAGTCTTATATTACAACAATTCTGAGAACAAATAACATTGTCTAAAAAAATCGTATGAAGGTAAACAGGATAATAAGACTGTATTTTTCTGTGTGACTTCCTACTTTTCTTAGGCCAAAAGAGTAAAAAAAGGTCCCTCTAATAGTGAAATGTGTGTGTATATATAGGGGAATTTTGGATAGGATATGCCTAGCATATTCCTTATCCAAAGGGCTGAAAGGAGGTACAGGTGCAGCTGTCACCCTTATCTTTTGGGACAACTGCCCTCATTCTAGAAAATTCCTAACAGATATCTGATTTTTCAAATTAGTTTTAACCCCTTAAGTTCTTTTATTACCTATTCAACCTGCTTTCAAATCTTTTCAACTATCAAAAGTAGTCTAATAGGGGTCAAAACAGCAACAAACGAAAATAGGGTCAATTTAGACTAACTAAACTCATTTAGATACTAATTAATTCAGTAGTTAGCTTAAGTAATCCTGCTAATTAGTGGTTGAATCCTAACTAATTATCTAACAGAACAGATAAAGAAAACATGGAAATAAACGAGGAAAAGCATACTGATTTCTCTTAATGAACTAAAGATGTCAAGAATCCTAAATTAATTAACGGAATCACGGTCAATCTAATTACTAATACCACCAAGTATTCAAGGAGGCAATTAATCAAAACAGGGACAATGACATTTATAGAAACAAATCAGTGAATAAGGAATCAATTACACCAATAGTTCTTCAATGAGTTTCAATAATCACATAAACGGGCCTAACAAGTTATTAACAGTGATTTTCAGAGAATCGTAGAGTAAAACGGGCACAAGAATAAAGCATATAGGTTTTTCATAAATCTTAAACTAGGGCCTAGTTTTAAGACATGGAGTAACCCAATAATGAAAGAAAAGAAGTAGAGAGGAAATCACAAAGTACCAGTAGACAGTCTCCAGGTTTTTGGTTGAATTCCGGCGACTTGCCGGAGTTTGGCCGGACTCCGGTGAACTCAACGGTGGCTTCAACTAGCATGAATCGATGGCTATTGTTACAAGCCATCGACTCATGCGAGTCTAAGTCACAGAGCCTTTGAAAACTGGAATTTAACACGGTGTTAGGGTTCTTGTGAATTTCAGATCTGAAATAAGTCAAGATTGGGTGTTTGTTTGAGAAGACTGAGGACGGGAGGTCATTGGGGGTGAAGAAAAGGTTATAGGGTGAAGTTTTGGTAAATTTTGGTTGAGCTCCGCCACCGGAGGCGATTTCCGGTCGGCGGAGCTGGGGTGGTGGACGGCGACTTCAGGCGAGGTTGAGAGAAGAAGGAGAGAGACGGGTCTGGGGTGGGTATTAGACTTAGGTGACTGAGGGGGGGTAGGGATTTGAAACAGTTTTATACTCAGGTGCTGAGGGGTTGTGGGCCGTTGGATCAAGCAGATCCAATGGTTGGAGACGAGGCAGGGCTTAAACGGGGTCGTTTGGGGTTTGGGGAGGTGAGACCGGGTACCCGTTTGGTTAACTGGGCTGGGTCAAACAGGTTAGGGGATTTTTGTGGGCTGGGTGTAAAGGGGTGTGTATAGAGAAGCTTTGGGCCTGGCAATTTTGGCCCAATCCGGTTTTTCTAGGCTTGTTTGCACCCTTGATTTCAATATTGATTAAGATTAAACTAAAAAAAACATGCAACAATTAATTTCAATTTAATTTCGTCCAATTTATACACTGATTGGCCACCTAATTAAAAGTACAAATATTTGATTTTGATACTCTTAATCATTTATGGAACAAAATCACAATGGGTTAAAATAAGGTGATTAAATCCAAAAATTGAACATTTTAAAACCAATTTACTATATTTGTTATTAATGATTACATTTATGCATCTAGTTATGCCACTTCAAATTATTTATGTCCACATAATGTAGGACTAAATTCACAAATAGCATTGAAATTTAACAAAAATCCATAAAACCAATTATTTTATTGAGACTTTTTTGTAGGATTATACGATTTGTAAAAATCACGTGCTCACAGAGTGTTTGTTATCAATTGAGCACCTGATAAGTGGGGATTTTGACTACTTATTAGCGCCTTTTAACTTTTGTTTTAGTCTAAAAACATTGAATTGTGCTCTCGGAACTAATGAAATTGTTAGTGAATTGCGGACCGCACAATATTTGTGCGGCCGCAGAAGATTGCCTTACGGTCGCAACCCTAACATTGCGGACCACAAAAACATTGCTTCGCGATCGCAATTCATAATTGTGCAGCCGCAGAACTGAAACTCCTATCAGATGACGAAATCTGCTGATCGCACATGGAATTTTGCGGCCGTAGAACCTCCCGAAGTGTATTTTTGTCCGAGATTTTCAGCCATGTATAAATAGACGTGTTTCAATAATTTAGGTCAAGTTTGAACCTCTGCAGTTACTATAGCCTTTTTTCTTTGCCACTTTTTGAAGTTTACTTTGATTTGGTGTATTTTACAATAGCTTTTATGATTTTAAGCTTACATTTATGAGCTTAAATAGTCTTTCATTCTTCTTTTTCTTCAAACCCAAGTATGAGTAGCGATATATTTACTAGGGTTGTCGCCCAACCCCGGTGTGTAAACCTTATAGCTATCTAATTTAGTGCTTGTTTACGATTAGGTGTTTATTATTTAGCTTAGTTCAGGATTTAATTTGTGGAACTAGTAGTTGCAAACATTAGTTCATACCTATTTGACTTGGTCTCTATTTGAGAAAGAAAGACTTAGTCTAGGAAAACTTGGCTAACAAGGAATTGGGTCAATCGAGAGATTGATTAACCTAATTAAAGGTTTCAACCTAGAGATAGTAATAACCCGATTTGAGCTCTTATCAGTTGTTTTGTGTGATGCCCATTTGGTCTTGAGAAAGCCAAATTGCGCAAAACCTATCTCTGACCGAGAGGTATTGAGTGGGTAATTTAGAGTTGATAACTATAATGCACCCCGATAAACAAAACAAGCATTAAGGTCTTTATCACATTAGGCAAAAACCTAGGTAATGGTCACGAACCGAACCTTTTTATCAATTTGGAAAATCTCAAAAACAACTATTACTGGTCTTATTTCTTTATTTTGCAATATTTAGAGTAAAATTAGAAATAGAAAAAAAAATCTTTGTGTGGAAGTGAAAATCTAGATAATTCAATCACTCACATTAAAATATATACCCCTAACTCCCAAATTAGCTCTTTGTGGATTCGACCCCGACTCTTAGTTGGGTTTCTATAATTGCAAACGACTGTTTCATACCTCTTTTGAGGTGTGCATTTGGACGCGATCAATTTTTGGCGCCGTTGTTGGGGAGTTAAAAACGATGTTAGCTATATATTTGGGTGTGTTTTTAGAATATCTTTTTTTCCTTCCGCGTTACTAACTTGTTTGAGAAATCTTAGGTACAACCATGGAAAACAATGAGCTCAGAAATATTGCTTTGGGGGATGTGGACGTTGAGGATGACCAAGTGGATGAGGTTACTCTTGAACCTCAAGCTAATAGAAGAGGCTGAGTGCTTCATGACAATGTGCACGTTCCACCCCACCTTCACCACGTGCGGCTCCGCACCAGGTGTTATCCATTAAAGGATATGCAAGTGCAATAGTCCCTCCTCGTATTAGCGCGGGCAACTTTCAAATAACCAATGTGATTCTCACTTTGTTAGAGCAACAAGGGTTCTTCACCGGTGCTCCAAGTCAAAATGCATACAAACATTTGAAGGGATTTGTGGACACGTGTTGGGGGAGAAAACAAACAAATGTCTCCGAGGATGCTTTGAGGCTAAGGATTTTTCCCTTCTCTCTACCGGGGAAAGCTTTAGATTGGTTGGAATGTTTGCTGAACTATTCCATTCACACTTGGGATGAATTGGCAGAAAAGTTTATTTCTAAGTACTTCTCTTCAAGGCACATGGCTACCCTTCTGGATGAAATGTTAGCGTTCAAGAAAGAGACAAATGAACCACTACACGATATATGGGAACACTATGGAAGGTTATTGGGTGGACATTTTGACTAACGTGCAGCTAGATTCTACATTTGCGGTGCTACATAAGAGATAGAAGGCTATTGGGTGGACATTGGCGGATAATTGGGGAATAAGCTCTGTGTTTTGCTTGCACAAGATCAACTTGGAGGAAGATTCCAAACCATCTATTGAGCATCAAAGGAGACTCAATGAGGCTATGCAAGAAGTTGTCAAAAGGAGATTATCACGTGGTTGGATGCCATGGTTGTCTACCCCATTTCCGATAGTTCATGGACTTCTCCGGTTCAATGTGTCCCAAAGAAGGGGGGCATGACAGTGGTCACCAATGACAAGAATGAGTTGATTCCTACAAGAATGGTGACCGGTTGGAGCGTGTGTATGGACTATCGCAAGCTCAACAAAGTCACAAAGAAGGATCATTTTCCACTTTCCTTCCTAGACCAAATGCTTGATAGGTTGGATGGCCGAGCTTTCTATTAATTTCTTTACGGGTATTCGGGCTACAACCAAATCCTTATTGCTTCATAGGATCAAGGGGAAACAACCTTTGCATGTCCCTATGGTACTTTCGCCTTCAAGTGGATGCCAAGTGGCTTGTGTAATGCACCGATGACTTTTCAAAGGTGTATGATGGCTATCTTCACGGACATGGTGAAGGACTACCTCGAAGTTTTCATGGATGACTTCTCGGTGGTTGAGGATTCTTTTGATGAATGTCTTGAAATTTTGGATAAAGTATTGGCAAGATGTGAAGAAACGAATTTGGTGCTCAACCGGGAGAAATGTTATTTTATGGTCAAGGAAAGCATTTTCCTTGGCCAGAATGGAAATGAGGTTGACAAGGCAATGATTGAGGTGATTTCTAAACTTCCACCTCCAACTTCAAAGGAGTGCGAAGTTTCTTAGGCCACGTGGGGTTTTACCGGTGCTTCATCAAAGATTTCTCTAAGGTGGTGAACCTGTTGTGCAAGCTTGTAGATAAAGATGCTAAGTTAAACTTCAATGATGATAGCGTGATATCCTTTTAATTGTTAAAGTTCAAGTTGACAACCACTCCCATCATCACCACTCCTAATTGGAGTGTCCTTTAACTCATGTGTGATGCTAGTGACGTAGCGATTGGGGCTGTTTTGGGACAACACATCAACAAGATTTTTCATCCAGTATATTATGATAGTAATACCATGAATTGTGCCCAAGTCAACTACACCGTTACGGAGAAAGATCTCATTTCCATTGTGTTTATAATTGAGAAGTTCCACCCGTACTTGATGGGTGCGAAAGTTATTGTCCACACAGATCATGCGGCACTTCGTTATATCATGAGCAAGAAAGATTCGAAAGCTCGGTTGATGGAATCATTAATTTTGTTTCAAGAGTTTGATATTGACACTCAAGATAGAAAAGGGAGTGAAAATCAAGTGGCAGACCACTTGTCTCATTTGGAGGAGGAGGGGAGGCCGCATGATGGCCGTGAAGTCAATGAATCCTTCCCAATGAGCAACTCCTGGCCATTTCAATGAAGGAGGTTCCATGGTTTGCGGATCTAGCAGATTGTCTTGTGTGTGGAATCATCCCGGATGAGTTCTCTTCAAACCAAAGGAAGAAGCTCAAACGGGATTGTCAAGATTATTATTGGGATGAACCATACCTTTTCCAGATTTGTACGGATGGGGTGATCTGAAGATGTGTATCGGAAAAAGAGAAATGTCAAATTATTCGCCATATGGTGATCACCATGGTGGGGTAAGAACGACGTCCAATGTGCTAAGTTGCAGTTTTTATTGTCCCACTCTTTACAAGGATGCAAGTGATATAGTGAAAACATGTTATGAATGTCAACATTACGGTGGAATCTCGAAGAAAAATGAAATGCCTATCACTACGATTATGGAGATTGATATCTTTGATGTGTGGGGTATTGACTTCATGGGTCCTTTGATGCCTATCACTACGTACATCTTGGTCGTGTTTGATTATGTGTCTAAATGGGTTGAGGCCATTGCTCTACCCAACAGTGAAGTGAGAGGTGTGGTGGTGTTCTTGAAGAAGAATATTTTCACAAGGTTTGGTACTCCGCGAGATATTATAAGCGATGGGGGGTCACACTTTTGAAACAAGGCTTTCGACACTTTACTTAGCAAGTATGGTGTTACTCATAAAGTTATGACACCCTATCATCCACAAGCTAGCGGTCAACTGGAAGTCTCCAACCAGGAGATAAACAGTATTTTGTCCAAAATAGTGAATGCTAACCGGACGGATTGGACCAAGAAGCTTGATGATGCATTATGGTCTTATCGGATGACTTTCAAAACACCGATTATCGGAATTTCGCAATACCGGTTGGTGTTCCGCAATGCTTTTCATCTTCTGGTGTAACTTGAGTACAAATCCATGTGGGCTATAAGGTAGTTGAATCTTGATTGAGATGTAGCCACTAACTTGAGAGTTGCACATTTGAAAGAATTGGATGAGTTATGGTACCATGCTTATGCAAGTTCGTCTTTGTACAAAGAAAAGATGAAATATCTTCATGACAAATACATTTGAAACAAAGAGTTCAAGGTGGGTGATCTTGTATTGTTGTTCAACTCACGGTTGAGGATGTTTCCCAAAAAGCTAAATTCAAAATGGAGTGGTCCCATTGAAATTGTGGTACATTGGACTTGAAGAACAAAAACAATGAGGTATTCCGAGTCAATGGTCACTTGGTGAAGCACTATTTGGGAAAAGTTGGAGATGGCCACGTGGTGGCGGTGATTCACTTCAATTGATGGTATTCTGTGTCGTGTCGCGGCGTTAAATCAGGCACTCCCCGGGAGGCAACCCATGTTTCTTTTTCTTTTCTTTTCTTTTCTTCTTTTGTATCCAGGTGTTATTTTTGTGCTAACTTGATTTTAAGTGTGCTACAGGGATGAGTGTTCCTTACATGAATTGTGGACAGAAATCGGGTTAAGTGTTGAAAGAATTGCGGACCGCAGTTGCATTGTGTGAACTACACAATTATGGTTGCTGCAACAAAAGTGCTCTGCGGACGCACAATTAACTTGCGGACTGCACAAATGGAAGATGGAAAATGAAAACTCTTTGAAGTTGGCCTGTCAGAAAAATGGTAGATCTATGGCCGCAATAGAAAATCTACGGTCCACAACAGGGATATGATGTCACACACAAAACTTTGTGAACCGTAGACAAAACGGTGGTCTCACAAGGTAACAGAGTGCGGTCCGCAACTGAAATTCGGCGGCCGCACTCGCTCCTCTTTCCCTTAGACGATCGATGAGTATAAATAAGAGGTCTAGGGCTAATGTTACACGTTTCCCTCTCTAAGCACATACACAACACTAAAGTTGAAATATCTTGGCGACTTATCTGCCCACATGCCTAGCATTTGTTGATCACTCATCCCTTGCACTAATTCACATATGGTATTCTTAAATCCTTGTTAGATTTTTGCATTTTTAGTTTAATTTATAGCTTTTTAGTTAGCTTTAGGCCATTTGTCAGTACAATCAACTGTACAACCATGTGAAGGTAAATCTGTAATGGGTTATCTAATACTTGCTTATTAGGGACTGAGGAAATGTGTTTTCATGCTTTTATGTTGTTGCCACGTGAAAAAATTGCACAAAGAAAAATTGCAGAACCTAGTCAGTTCTACTGGACTGTTCGTAATTGTTTGAATTATTCGGCCGCAAGAAATTTGTGCGGTCCGCAGAAGTTGAGTCTCGGGAAACTTTAGTAACGAATGAGTCTGTTGCCGCAAGGAAAATTGTGCGGACTGCAAAAATCCCATCTCGGCTGCAGAACTGCCTTTGTCCTATTATCTGAGAGTTTACAAATTTGTGACTCACATGTGCGGCCTCAAGACAAATTGTACGGATCTAGAAATTAGGTTGCGTCCACACATTAGCCAATTCTCTATCATCAGAGAGTTGGCATATTATTGGTTTATGAGTTGCGACTGCAATGAAATATGTGCGGACTGCACTTCACATCTGCAACCGCAAGAGAGAATTGTGCGGTCCATAAGGAATAATGTGTGGACCGTAGATCCTTATCCAACAAGCATGTTTCAACTGTGTTCCTCACTGTGTCTTCTGGTTTGTCCTTACATATCTCATTGTTTGTCTGAACTTGAATTGCAACAAATAATCGCCTTTCTTGGCACAGAAAATGGTTTGATCTAGAGGCAGAGGCGAAACTTCGAAAGAAGAGGTAAACCTTCTAGGGGTCGAGCTAAGAGTGCTTTACCCCTTGACCTACAAAAGATAATCACAAAAAACCTACAACAGGAAGAGAGAGAGGTGCAAGCCTTTCCAAGACCAGCTCTTATGTTCCATCTAGGGAAGCATCAGAGGGAAACTCAACCTCTCTACAAGAGCAGCTTCCAGTCCAGTCAAGGCAACCAAGGAGGTATCAACTAAGGGACGAGTCGTCCATATCTCTTAGCACTTATAAGGGCTTATAAAGTGCTAGTCAGGCTTTTAAGCCATCTAATAAACCTGCCCTGAGTCAATAGAGACATCAATTTAGGATATCCCCGATGATGGGAGGACCGATTTGTCAGTCTGTCCGCCTTCACCAGCTTTCGTTAGGGGTGGCCAGTGAGGCCGCTTAGTTTTGAGCGACAATTTCAGTTGAAGGATTTGGAGAAATATAACCTCGCAGTGCTGGGACAGTTCAAGGAACGAAAGGGGTGGATGTGGTTCACCCAGAGTGTAGTGGATGCCACAGAATATCTTGTCATAGAATTTTACGCCAATGTGGCGCATATCAATAAGGGGACAAAGGTAACCAAAATGCGTAACCTTAAAGTGAGATTTGATCAAGCTACTCTCAACACGTACTTGGGTTTCAAAAATGTCGAGTCGACGGAATACTTAGATAAGTATTCATTAGGAGATGAAGCCCAACCTTGGTTAGCAGAGATTCTAGCAGCTCCTGGTCCGCCACCGCCATGGATCACAACAGGGGTTCCTATTCACAGGAGCACTTTGCGCTTTGAGGTAAAAGGGTGGAAAACCTTTGTCTGCAGCAGACTGGACCCGGACCAGAATGAAACTTATCTCCCAATTTTTGGTCAGTTCTAGTTGCTTCTATCATGGCTGGATACTCTATCAATGTGGGTGTCGTGATGTTGGCTAGCATCTCTGTGATCGCCCAGCAGGATGATTCTTCCTACCCGTACCCCAACACCATTACAGAGTATCTTACGAATGGGGGGATGGAACATAGGGATTTCTATACAAAGGTGAATCCAAATGAGCCTTTCTAATGGTATTCACTTATGGATGCAAGCAACCCGAAGAGAAAAGGTCGACCGACTACCACCACGGGCCAGTCTAATGAGCCAGTTGTGGTAGTTGCGGATGATGCCCCATCCACTTTGGTTTAGCCTTCCGCCAGTGCCGCAACTATGCCTCAACCATCATCTTCAATTCCTACTGCAGTTCCTATCACAGGCTCCACCTCGGCTTTGAAGCTGGTGCCTATGACTACTGCTCCACTTTCTGCGCTGCGAGTCTCCCAGACATTGGCGAGCCTTAACAACTGGATGTAGACAACCACTGTAAAACTGTCTGACTTATCAAGTATTATTGCAGCATAGCCTTCTGTTCAAGCACCTCAGATGCCCTCGGCAGTTGAAGAGACATTGAAGAAGCTCCTGGAGAACAAGAACACCATCATGGATGCCTTGGGCAAAGAAGTAAAGAAGATGAGAAAGTCCCAGGCTAGTAAGAAGTCAGTGGACAAGCTTCGAAGGCAGGTGACCAAGCTTGCTGCAGCCGGAGATATCCATTTTAACATGTTGATTGACCCACACCCATCAAGCCCATATCCTGTAGCTCCATCAGCACCAGTGGCACCAGCTGGCTAGTCTGAGGAGCCAGACTCTGCTGCCGACATTGCCAAGGAAGTGCGTTAGATATTTACCAACCCAGTCACACCCAGTGCTAAGGATGATGAGATCCAGTTAGATGAGATTGAGGGCGGTGACATTACTAGGGATACAGAGATGTCCAAGGATTCATATGGAGTTTTCTTTACTCTTTCCCCTCTTTTACTCTTATTTTGTGAAGCATTGGGGACAATGCTTATTTTTATTCATGGGGGTGGAGTTTATTTTTATGATATTTGGTACATTCTAAGACTATTGGAATGTAATAACTTGACATTATTTTCTTTCTCTTTCTTATTATGTATATTCACTCCTTTTCTCTCATTATGTATATTCAGTAGCTTTTTGTTTATTAGCTTTTCTATTTTGTTTTGTCATTAGTTCTTAGTTTGAGTTAGTAACTTCTTTGTTTGTTTTAGTATCTTCTTTTTTATGTTTTAGTGGATAATAATCCTTTAATTTTCTTAATGTCACGGTTCTTTCCAAATCTAGTTTTTTTCTGTGTGAACCGGGTGCCTCGTCCCAAGGATGGATGGTGTGACAACCTTCTTAAAAGAATGAGTCAGTTTCGGTAAATAGGTAATAATAGTAGTAATAATAATTAAAAATACCTAATTTAGTCATGCTCGAAGAGTCAAATATGCTTTATTTGGTACCAACACACTTAATTACGTGTGTATGGTTAGAAACAAGGGTTTTAAAAGAAATAGCTCTAGTTAGTGACTTTGTGACTCTGGAAACCATCGAGTGGTTTAATTAAACCATAGTGATTATCAATCTTGAATGTGATCATTGTGGTCCCTCGAATCTATCCTCTTTAACAATCCAATTGCGTGAGGGGTGAGTTACTTTTTTGCTAGTCCAATTACCCGTCTGAAAGGTCTAGAACTTGTCCCGAATGTGTTTCAAGGTGAAATCCTAAGTTCTGCTCGACTTGAGAAGTGATTGTAGGCCTTCCTTGGCCCGTTTAAATCATCTATTGCCTACCAATGTTGTTATCCCTTGTCAACCCATTTGTGCCTCGAGCCTTTCTCATTTGATAACCATGTTACAAGCCTCGACAGGTTTTGTCGTGACCCTCTCTTGGCACCCGAGATTGCCTTACCACTCTTATGAAGCAAATGAAAAAAAACGTAAGTTTGGGGGAGAGACGAAGAAATTGAAAAAGGTATCAAGGCACAAAAAGAGAAAATAAATGATGAGAAGGAAAGGAAATAAAAGAAAAGAACAAAAAAGATGCAAAAAAAGTGAATAAGTGGAAGAGTTAAAGGGATTCAAAGAGAGGTAATGATCCCAAACATAGAGAAATCAAAGAGGGAGAAAATGAATGTAATGATCAAGAAAGAGTTATGTTAAGTCTCTCTAGTTCCCCAAGGAAAAGAAAGTGCCTCAAAGAATTGGTAAAGTGTGAGCCGAGAATAAAAAACATGGAGTGCATAAGAAAAGGTGTAACCACTCAACCATATTGTATCCAATACTAATCCAAAATCCTTCATTACATTCTGAAAACCTACCTGATTTCAAGTCGAGTGAGCTTACATTAGTGGCGATCAACATGAGGGTCAAGCCTATGGTACTTGAAGCCGTACATGCGACATTCTCTTGAGAGAGATGAGTGAACCTTTCATAAATCTTTGGATTGAGTGCTAGATTTCTGAAGTGAGCCAGGCAACCAGAGAGTAAAGGAGGAAGAGTTGGGAATCCACAATGACCTACATGATAGAGAAAGAGTCATTGATGAGTAAAGTCAACTTTTGATGCTCAAATGTCACTTTAGAACTATATATGCATAAATGTTTAACTTGTCACCATGTTGATAATACATAAGTATTTTGGGTAATTGTTGGTCCCAACTGATGTGTGGATGGCTCACCTTTGACTCGCTGAAATAACCCTTAACTTTTGAAGGTGGGAACTAAATTGTTTTCTTGAGGACAAGCAAAAGACTTAAAGTTTAGGGGAGTTGATAAGTAGGGATTTTGACTACTTATTAGCACCTTTTACTTTTGTTTTAGTCTAAAAGCATTGAATTGTACTCCCGAAACTAATAAAATTGTAAATAATTGCAGGAATGCTGGAAGTTGGGATCCCTAGATGAAATCCGACTAAAAAAGGAGCAGTCTAAGCATAAGGAATTAAAGGACACAAAAGCACAAAATGTGCGGTCCACAAAAGAAATTGCGTACTGCAGAATTCCATCTGCGTCCTCTACCGAAGAAGGAAAAATCTGCAGACAATTCTGCAAATTGCGGAGTGCACATGAATTATGCGGCCGCAAAAGCTGAGCTAGGAGTCAAGATCAGACAATATGCAAATTATCAAGTCCAGAACCTTAGTGAATTGCGAACCACACAATATTTGTGCGGCCGCAACCCTAACATTGCGAACCGCAGAAAAGTTGCTTTGCGGCTGCAATTCAGAATTGCGTGGCCGCATAACTCTAGCTCCTGTCAGATGAAGAAATATGCGGATCGCACATGGAATTGTTCGGCCGCAAAACCTCCCGAGGGGTATTTTTTTCTGATATTTTTAGACTTGTATAAATAGATGAGTGTCACAAAATTAGGTCAAGTTCGAACCTCTGCAATTACTGTAGCCATTTTTCTTTGCCACTTTTGGAAGTTTACTTTGATTTGGTGTAGTTTACAATAGATTTTATCATTTTAAGCTTACATTATGAGTTTAATTAGTCTTTCTTCTTCCTTTTCTTCAAACCCAAGTATGAGTAGCTACATTTTTACTAAGGTCGTGACCCAACCCTAGTGTATAAACATTATGGGTATCTAATTTAGTGCTTGTTTATAATTGGGTATTTATTATTTAGCTTAGTTCATGCTTTAATTCGTGGAATTAGTTGTTGCATTTATTAGTTTATGCCTATTTGACTTAGTCTCTACTTGAGAAAGAGAGGTTTAGTCTAGGAAAACATGGCTAACAAGGAATTGGGTCAATCGAGAGATTGATTAACCCAATTAAAGGGTTCAACCTAGAGATAGTAATAACCCGACTTGAGATTTTATCAACTGTTTTATGTGACACTCATTTGGTCTTGAGAAAGACAAATTGGGTAAAACCACTCTCTGATCGAGAGGCATTGAGTGGGTTATTTAGAGTTGATAGCTATAATGCACTCTGATCAACAAAACAAGCATTAAGGTCTTTATCCCATTAGGCAAACACCTAGGTAATGGTGACAACCCCAAGCTTTTTAATAATTTGGAAAAGCTCAAAAACAACTATTACTAGTCTTATTTCTTTATTTTGCAATATTTAGAGTAAAATTAGAAATAGAAAACAAATCTTTGTGTGGAGTGCAAACCTAGATAATTCAATCACTCGCATAGAAATATATACCCCTAACTCCCATCTTAACTCCCTGTGGATTCGACCTCGACTCTTAGTTAGGTTTATATAATTGCAAAAACCCATTTTATACCTCTTTTAAGGTGTGCATTGGGCGTGATTAGCACCAACTAGTTGTTAAGATGCTACAGATACGACGCGGGATGCCTTTGCCTGCGAACACGGGCAGACCATTGTCGTCAGCTTGTGGAGGGGTATTCTATCATTTCAGCCTAGTGTTGATGGTTCGAGGGATATGATCTCTGAGGTGGTTTCTTTGCTTAGGAAATTTTAAATGTGGCGAGAAGGACTTGATAACATATTGTTGGACCTTTCAGGCGATGTTAATGAATGAAGAGATTCTTACGACTGTCGGATCTGTGTGGACGCATGGAGATTAATCGATTTCATGATGGATGTAGCTATAGCAATGACGTTGAAGGAGGTCGATACGAGTCTACACACGCTATCTACGGTTAGCAAGTTAGCGATTGTGTGGTTTTGATGAGGTTCCTACGAAGAATTCTACTTTCTAGCTAACACGGGATGCATGTACTAATATGTGAGCTTGGATTGCTTAGAGAAGATGGTACGACTATTAGGAGGTCGAGTGTGCAATTGTGGCTGATAATTCGGGATGTATATGATTAGTCCAACAAGAACTTATGAGAAATTTGGCTGAGCAATATTGTGGGACCATGGTAATAGGGAAGAAGAAGAAGAAGTCGTTGAGGGGTCGAGATTTAAGTGATTGTAGTGTAAAGCTAAGTGGGGGATCCCGTCGTCTACGATTTGGCCACGTGGTTATATGCATGTGCAGTTTCTAGTTATCAGTGCATTGGCATACTAGTTATGACCAAGAGGTATTTTGGATAAGGAAATTTGACGTATATGAGTTGCATGCGTCTTATCGATTCATGTGTAGGTGCTAGGGATGGCTCAAGATTTATGCCTCCTATGGAGGTGATGGGCAAGGAAAATAATTCATCTGGTTGCTTCCTTGAAAGTGTCCATGTGTTAGCAGAGCACTAGAGTTTGGTTATATATTCAGGACCAGGTCAGAGTGAGTGACTCTCAATAATGGTTCTAGTGGGTGCAAGAATTAAAGTACAGTGTTTACAGATTTTGGTTTCGTTATGTGGTTGAGGACTAGTTTTTGCAGTAGAGTGTGGAATACTTGGGGAATTTCTATGTTATCATAGGGTCTATGGTGCAGTGTTAGAGAAATGGGAGAAAGAGCTTCAGTTCGCAGGGAGTCTTTCGGAACGGGTGTATCAGTTGGGAATACTATTGAGTGCATAAGGAGGGTATGAGATGGATGATATGTTTGAGACGATGTGGTCTTGTGGTTTGGGGCACTCAGGATGAGTGTTGTTTGAGGCTTGTTATGTGTTTGAATGGAGCTATTATTACTTCAAAGTCAAGTCAAAAATAAATTGGAAAAAGTTGGGTCAGTTAGCAATGGCTTAAATCAGCATGGGGTTGTAAATAATCAGTTCCTTCGGTGTGTTAAGGATATACATGTGATTCGTAATTGTACGTGCGGGCTTGACAGCCACCGTAAATGGATTGATTTGGAAGTAGTTGATTCAGATGGTATGGTGGTTTAGACCATGACTTGAGGTTTGATTTTCTGCGGTTATGGGAATTTGATTGTGTGTTGCAATCATTCTTCAGAATAAGTGGAGGGAAAGGGGTTCTAGCCGATGGAGTATATATTCTACTGGTGGTTTAGGGGTTATGATGAAATTCTTGGACTCTCGCATAACGGCAGGATAGGTGCGGTGAGCGATATAGAAATGGGAAGTTGGGATCAATGTTACGGTTTGGTTTCGATAAGAATGTCACCAACTCAGAGGATCACGAGAAAATTTCAGATGTTCGAAATATGGTGGCACTATTTTCAGGCAGCCTGAGGATGGTCTGTTTTGTGGTAGGAGTGTTGGGTATTGAAATACATATGCTTGGCCAATATTATAAATATAGCATGGTTGATGACCATTAATGTTCGGATTTTATTACCCGGTGCAGAAGGTTGTGGGAGTATATCCCACGGGAAGATCGTATAAGTGTGATGTGTTAGTCATTCGATTGTTAGAGATTTAAAACATGTATGGAGATTTTGGTAATGTCGCCAATAGGAGAGGTTATGACTGAGAGGCGCTATATTCCTTTGGTTGTGGATTGTGTGAGTTTGTTACGGATTCGATGGATGCTCTTATGTGTCATGAATAGGGTCATTATGGATGCTTGGAAGTTTATTGGCCCCGAATGGGATGATCAGAATCGATTTGAGGTCGGCTAGTAGATCTAATGTGAATGTATGCTCTACCTCAGGTTGGATGTGTTCATTTAGTATAGCACTATTTATGTAGGAGTCTTCAGGTGTTGTGGTTATGTGTAGCTTGTCATTATTGCAACTTAGTCAAGCTCGAGTTTCTGGCGCATGGTGCTATCCGTTTCCCTAGAGTCGTATTTATGCACTTGGTGTGCTTGTGACCGATATTTAGGTATTTCGTAGGTATAAGCATTATGGCTTGATGGGTATTTCCTTGTTTATTGCCATGTGTGGATCGGGTGGCATGCCTCCACAGGTATGTTGTTTGGATCGGGTTGCACGCCGCAACGGTATCATGTGTGGATGGGTTGCATGCCACAACAGAGAGATGTTGAGTACGGTTACCTATACTTATTTCTGTGTATTTTGTTTCTCATTCGCTGAGAAGGGTTCATAGCATATTTTCGGTTGTTTTATTCATTACGCGGTTGGGTAGTCTTTTCCAGAGTCGTTCTTCGTTGGTCGTTTTAATCAGTAGCATGTCGTTTGGCGGTTTGAGACATTGAGTAGTTTCACCTCATATTTTATGACTTGTACGTGGTCAGAACTGAATTTCGGGAGGTTCGGAGTTGATTTAGATGGAAAAGTCTCAATTTGGAAGCTTTAAGTTGGAAGAGTTGACCAAAGTTTGACTTTTGAGTAAACAACCATGGAATCAGGATTTGAAGGTTCCAATAGGTTTGTATGATGATTTTGGACTTGACTGTATGTTCGGGTTGAGTATCGTGTGCTCCGGGAGCATTTCAGTGCTTATTGTGGAAAGTTGGCAATTCGAAAGTTTTAGAATTTCCTAAGTTTGATTTGAAGTGGGCTTTGGTGTTATCGATGTTTGTTTAGGGTTCTGAGCCTTGGAATAGGTTCGTATAGTAATTTATCACTTGTACGTAAAGTTTGGCATCATTCTAGAAACTTTAAGTGTAATTCGGATGCGTTCGCTGAAGTTTGAATGCTTGAAAGTTAAAAGAAGATTCATGGTTTTAGTGTTGTTTGGTGTGATATGAGGCCTCGAGCAGGTTCGTGTTATGTTTTGGGACTGGTTTGTGCAATTGGACGGGGTCTCAGAGGCCACGGGTGTGTTTCAAATGTGTTTGGGTTGTGTCGCACTCATATTTGATATTTCAGCGTCATTTTCTTGGGTATAAAAGATTCTATATTGAGAAAATTGCCTTTGATTTGTGATTTTATTGAATCATTAGATCCATATCGTAATTACAGAGTCATAAAAACAAGGATCATTAAATTCTGATGTCGTATGAGAAAGTTATGTCCATTTCCGTTTCGGGAAAGACTGCTGGTGTTGTTGGTGCTCAAGTATCGCATTGCAAACATTTGTTCGCAATTGAGAAGTTTGTAGATTTTTGCCTTGGTTTGCAATTGTGAACATTTGTTCGCAATTTCGAAGCCTATATATTTTTGCCTTGGTTCGCAATTGCGAACACTTGTCCCAATTGCGAGAGTCCGCAAATGCGAACTTTGTGTCGCAGATGCGACATATACACCTGGTAAAAGGGATGGAGGACGGGATTTTGGAGACATTCTCTTATTTTTGGAACCCTATGCTCGGTAGGAGGCGATTTTGAAGAGGGGTTTTCATCTACAATCTTTGCGTAAGTAATTTTGTTCAATTTCCAACTATTTTACATGGATTATATACAGATTCTAACATGGAATTAGTGAAAATTATGGGATTTTTGAAGAAAAACCTAGAAATTGTATTTTTGGATTTTGACCATAAAATTGGACATGGAATTTGGAATAAATTATAGATTTGAGTTTGTGATGTTATGGGTAAAGTTTAGTTTTAATTTCAGAATCCGGGCACGTGAGCCCAAGGGTTGACTTTATTAACTTTTTAAGTGGAGTTGAGAATTGTTATAAAGTGATTAATTATAAGCACTGGAGTATATTTTGATTGATTTGCGAATCGTTGTCTTTGAGTCGAGGTGTTAGAGAGGCATTGGAGGTGTTAAAGTCTCCTTGTGAGGGAGAATTTACCCCATAGGTGTTATATTCTATGATGATCCAAGGGGTCATTTTATAAATTTTAGACTCTGTTCCATGCTTAATAGCCATAAAAAAGACTAATTTTAAATACCTCAATTTATGTGCGCAGTCCGGGCATGAAACTCGAAAGCTCTTATGTGAAAAAATGAGAAATAGAAATTTCTAGAGTTGAAATTTTTGATAAAAGTTGACTTTGGTCAATATTTTGAGTAAACGGACCCGGATCAGTGTTTCAACGATCCCCGGAGGTCCGTAGCAAATATGGGACTCGGGCGTATGCCCGGAAATGAATTCTGAGGTCCCAAGCCTTAGAAATCAATTTTTGAAGAAATTATTTTGCTGAAATGTTTATGAAATAAAGAAAAGAAATAATGTTTGAAATTATTGGTATCGGGCCCGTATTTTAGTTCTGGAGCCCAGTACAAATTTGTTCTGATATTTAAAGGTTGAATGTGAAATTTTGGTGAAAAACGGAGTTCGTTTGACGTGATTCGGACATGCGGTTGAGAAATTATGAACTTTAAGAGTTCTTGATGAAAATGATGAGTTTTGAGGTTTAATTCATAGTTTTACATGTTATTTTCATGATTTGATCGCACGAGCAAGTCTGTATGATATTTTTAGACTTGCGTGCATGTTTTGTTTAGAGCCCTGAGGGCTCGGGTGAGTTTCGGATAGGCCATGAGAGGTGTTGAGCATGTATAAATGCAGTTGTAGGTCTGTTTTCTGGTGTCCAGGTCCTTGTGCTATGCGATCGCATAGGTAGATTCGCGATCGCATAGTGTAGTCTCAGGGGGGCCTTTTTTTGTACTGTGTGAACGCGACTCTATGGCTGCGATCGCGAAGCTTTGTCTAGGCTAAGTTATGCGAACGCATTCCCCCACTGTGCGAACGCACTTCATTAAAACGGGCCTGGGGGAGTGGAGGCCAGTACACTATGAGAACGCACCCCTCCCAATGCGCACGCAATGCCCAGTCCCTCTTACCCTATGCGAACGCATCCAATTGAGTGCGAACGCATAGGTCTGTTGCCCAGCAATATAATACTCTTTTAAAAATGGGCAGACCTTCTTCTTCACCATATTTTCGAACCCCACAGCCCTAGAAACAATTTTCTTCACCAATTATCATCCCCAAGTCATAGGTAATCAATTCTAAACTTTGTTCTTTCAACTCCTTACTGTTTTTCATCACTTTTAAAGCAAAAACTAAAAAATTCATGGTAAAAAATTGAGGGCTTGGGTAGAATTAGGGAATTTTGTAAAAATCGAATTTTTATATCAAATTGAGGTCGGATTTCGAAACTAATGGTATATTTGGGTTCGTGGGTGAATGGGTAAACGTAATTTGGTCTGAACCCCGAGTTTAGACCAAGCGAGCCCGGGGTCGGGTTTTTACTTTTTTGAGAAAACTTAGGAAAAATCATGTTTTCAATAAAGTTAGTTCCTTTAGCATAAATTGATGATATTGAGTTAATTATGATTAGATTCGAGCAAGTTAGAGGTGAATTCAAAAGGAAAAGCCGTAATTGAGCAATGAGTGGCCTACGAAATTGAAGTAAGTGTTTGGTATAATTTTGACTTGAGGGAATAGGAATCCCCACTTGTTTGCTATGTGAAATGCATGGGTGTGGTGTATAGGTGAAGTGACGAGTAACTATGCACCACCCAATTTACCTGATAAACTGTCACGACCCGAAATCCCACCTTTCAGACCGTGACTGCGTCTAACGTTGAACCCGCTAGACAAGCCAACGTATACTACACATTAATACTTTTGAATCAATTCAACAGTAGTAAAATTAATACCCTTCAGAAACCTGACTGAAATATCCAACATACTTTATAACTTGAACAGCGGAAATGTAACAATACTCTGAAATGCGTAATGACGTAGTAAAGATAACAGCATCGCATAAACCCAAAACTGGGGTGTCACAACCTCACGGACTATCTAAATTGAGTGCTAAATACAGAGTTTGAAAAGAAATATATAATTTTCTTGAAACTAGGAGAAAAAGTAAGACAATAAGAAATCCAAATGCAGGAGAGACACCAAGGCCCACGAACGCCAGCGGGTATACCTTGAAGCTCTGGGTGGACTGAAGGTGACTCCCTCAATGCGGTCCACTGGGTCCGGATGCGGGATCTGCACAACATTAAGAAGTGCAGTGTAGCATCAGTACAACCGACCCCATGTACTGAGTAAGTGCCGAGCCTAACCTCGGCCGAAGTAGTGACGAGGCTAGACTTGACAATAACGATAACCTGTCCTATTCTACAGCAGGTAACAGGTATAATACAAGGCAAGAGATAAGCAGACAAGTAAGGGATACGGGAGCAGTAAAGGGGAACAAGTGAAATAAAGCAGTCAAATTGACAAATAGAAGTGAACAAGGGAGGCAATCTAACAAAATAGCGAACGAAACAAGTATCAGTACCAGAAATGTAAAACAATGGCACGGCATCACCCTTCGTGCTTTTACACTCTTCCTCACAATGCAATGTAATCAAATATCATGGCACGACATCACCCTTCGTGCTTTTACTCTATTCCTCACAATGCAATGTACAATGTAAGGTAATGTTAATCATGGCACGGCATTAACCTTTGTGCATATAATCAATGGNTCGTGCTTTACACTCTTCCTCACCAAACAATAACAGATATAATGGCAAGGAGTACAACATAGTGGAAATAGACAGTTCAAATCACCCGGCAAGGGGAAAACATTAATTAATAACTCAATAAATGCCCGGGAAGGTTCTCAGCTATAACCAATCACCTCAATCGCATACTCTACACTTGGATTATCATTCGTATCAACACTTCTCAAGATCAACAGCCAATACTTTCAATCAAGAATAAATTACCAAGTAAAGACAATCTCATACTATGCTAAACATTAAAAAATACTGCAATTTCTATCGAAATAGACTCACGGGCATGCTTGACACACATTGCATAGATACT
>ML248430.1:467-41362 GCA_005239495.1 Nicotiana undulata | reverse complement strand
TACCGAAAAATGGGAAAAAAAAAAAAAAAAAAAAAAAAAAAAAAAAAAAAAAAAAAAAAAAAAAAAAAAAAAAAAAAAAAGCAAAAAAAAATCAATTGAAAAAAAAAAAAGAGTTGCTTGCTCTCCAAGAAATTTCTTTTGCATTTAATTTGTTTCCAAATATTAACAAAGGAAGCAAGAAGATGGGATCCTAGATTTCAAAGATAAGAAAAAAAATCAATTTTTCTTTCCCTTTCTGATCTAATTATATAATCCATTCCTTTTTGTTCGTGTCTTGTTTCAACTGAGCCTACTAGTTCTAGGATTTTGGTTCTTTCTATCTGGTGGAGCTCTAATATTAACATAAATTGATTGAAGAGTTAGCACCAAGCCAATCAACTCGGATGCAATCAAGAGATATTACGCCTGAAGACAAATAGAGTTAGGATTCTTATGTAATAGAACTACGTACAACCTGGCTTCCCACAGGGAGATACATAGGAAACCCACATAGGGTTTGGTTTCTCTCCCCCTTTTTCTTGTAATAGAAAAACCAAATGTCATTTTTGCATGTTGTTCAGGAACTATGCCGACTTGATTTCCTCATAAACGAATACGTAGAAAATCCTCAACGGATTCAGTCGTCTTTTGTAATTGAACTACATTCTGGCCTAATTACACTTGGATACGTAGGTTGTCTGAGTTAGACCCGACAATTTATTTCTTAATCTCATCATTTTGCATATGTTGTAATTGAACTACGTTATGACCTGATTCTGTTTTGGATATGCAGGCTTCCCGAGTAAGGCTCGGTCGTTTAATCACATTTCATCATTATCCCACATGCTACATTTAGACCTGATTCCTTTTTGAATACGTAGGCAACCTGAAAGGGTTCAGTCATAACTTTAGGAAACCTCTATAATGCATTAGCTTTAATTAGGACGCAGTCACAACCACAAGTAGCCGTGTTTTTAGAGACACCAGGGCAGATCGACATCTACGGGACAAAGTTCTCAAAAGGTATACATTCGCATGGAGAACCTTTCGTAACATGTCATAATCCGGGTCGACGGCATTTGCCTTAAAAGAAACAAGTATTTTCAAATATTTTCTAAAATTATACATAAAGTAATTTGGTCCATCTACCGAACTCCGTGGCGCAATCATGTCGAAGGCTGGGGAAGATCAATACCATGGTCGACACAAACCAACTTCCCCCTTACTAAGAAGTTTTCTGTGAGTGCAGGGTCAACGGGGAATGAAGAATCGCTGGGACCACACTGGGGCAAAAGACGGATCCGCCACTTGCTTGATATTATCTCTCCTTCTTTTACCTTAAATTTTCAAGAACAACTAAGGCTAATTCCTTAATCCTTTGCAGATGCTTCGAAATCAGACATCGGACATAGAAATCTGTAAATAGCACCGTTTGCTCAATTAGTCAGGGCATCCTGTACAAATCGCACATTAGCTTCAGCAATTGAAGTCATGTATATAGAAAACCATTAGCTCAATCAATCGGAGCGACTTTTACAAATCGAACGTCGGCTTCGCCAACTGGAGCCTTGTATATAGAAAACTGCAAACTTTTCCAATGAAAAGTAATTCTCAGCACCACCCCATCAATCACGAATGTCGGAATAGAATATCGCGAACATCGTCTCCATCGCTCTGCCAATCGATGGCTGTAACTTAGTTTCGCGGTCAAGAGTGTCTCTTAGGCATGCAAATATTTCATTTTGCTATTACCTTGAATATTTGAACGTTTTGTTCGTGCAAATTTAGACATTATTTTGATCACTCCCGAGAGGAGATTACTTTACATTTTTTAGTGCAAAGCTCTCCCCACAAGCGAAGACGCACTCTCCAAATCAAGCTCTCCCAACAAGCGGAGACATTTCTCAGTGCTAAGCTCTCCCAGCAAGCGGAGACGCACTTTACCAATCGTGGTCTCCCAACAACAACAACAACAACATAGCCAGTATTATCCCACACGTGGAGTCTGGGATTTCTCCCAACAAGCGGAGAGAATTTTCAAATGCTCTGAGAGCTGCGGAACAGTACCTAGCTTGGCTAACAAATCGAGTCAAGATAAAGTATCCCATCATCCCAATCCAAAATAAAGGCTCGCCGACACCCAAGCATCATCATTCCCGCATCATTTACATCACATCTTAATATATTCTGCATTACAATATAATGGTATGTGTGTATTTCATTTTGTTTTGCAGGAAAAAACACCGCTGCGTGGAATCATTTCTTAGTAGCAGACCGAACTACAACGCTATGGGGACAACCAACCCAGTAGCGGACTTCAAGATGACTAGCAAGCTCAAAATTTTGAATCATTCAAATCAGACCGCAAAATTCAAGCTATCATGAGCGACCAATCTTTCGTCTCGCCGTATCGTCTAATACGATACTGGGGAAATTCTTGCAAGTGTCGATTCCTCAGAGTCCCTACTCCACAATTACATGAGTCATGATCCTCGTTAAGCCCGAGGTATGTAAGAAATACAAACACAGAATTCGGCCCAGTATTCCTAAACCTTTCCAGATTATTCCTATATTCAATCTTGCAACTCATAATATTCATGCCGCTCCAACATTGCATGCCTAAAGTCGGGACAAAATTGGCTTTGGTTCAATTTCTTTGCCCGAAAACTATTTCATCGTTTCCGGTCAAAGAGGGAAAACTGTTGACGACCAATTTTTACCCTCCCTTTCAAATTTAATTTTGTCCACGCTTAACAATTTACAATAAATATTTTAAAAGTATTTTTATTAATGAATATCTATTTTTATAAATTAATTAAGTATTAGTTTCAAAATTAATCACATAGTACTAATATTGTATAATTATAAATGCATTTACTATTATAAAAATAACTTTTGTATATACATTACATAGGTTTTATAATTTGACAAGATTACTCCTTAATTTCCAATGAATTAGGTTACTATATTAATATTGTTAAATTAGCGCTATAATTTGAAATATGTGTCATTTATAGATAATTAGTTACAATAATAAGTAACATAGAGTAATTATAATTTCACCACATTTTATTGAAATTGTTATGTTTATTTAAATTAATTTTAAAAGGATTAAAAACTGAAAGGCTACATTTGCAATTCCTTCATTAAAAATGAAATGGCTATTCCCTAAATTAAACTAGTCCATATACCAGGCCCAAGTCGGAATTAACCTAATCCAAACACCCCATCCTTTTCCAACTTGGAAATCCATGCCATTCTCATTGAACTAACGAGAGCACACCATGTCACCTGCTAATCCCACTCACAAAACAAACACAAGCAATCTGAGTCGTTGATTCAAATCATCAACGATCACAAATTATCCATATTTTCCGTTTAATCTCGACCCACTATCAGAAATTATCTCAACTGTTGGATCACACATATCCAATAGTCCCCGTAGCTTCCCGAAATTGATTTTCCAAAATGTGTAACACCTCGATTTATCAGGGCCCTTGATCAAATTATCCAATGGACTAGATTCCTTCCCTTGATCTTAACCTTAGAGACGCCCAATACCTTAGAAACCCCAAGTCATTTCCTACCCGCCCAACCACCCTTTTCCCCCCCTTCTTCTCTCTTTTCTCTCATCTTCCCTAATACCATCAATCATCATCTCCCATCTCTAGGATTCCCTCTTAATCTTTGCCTATTTCATCACAAAAAACCAAACCTCCCAAAAACCCAAACCCTAACCTCAGAGATGAAACTTCAAATCGCTAATGATCTTTAAAATCCATGGCATGCATGTTTGTTCCTTGTTCCTGCGTTCTTGGTCCGGTCGTTCTTTTCATTTTCGCCTTTCAATTTCAAAACCCTGGTTGAAGAAATCATACCCAAAAGGTGAAACTTCAAATTTGCCTGATTTCTTCTTTCGTCCCTTCAAATCAAAGCAAGCAGGAGATGTTAGCCGGATTCGTCATCAATATTCAACACCCAGAGGCCAAATGCAATGAACTTTGGGTATTAGGGTTCTGACCATTGGTTTCTTATGCTTCAACGTTCAGCCTCTCATATCTCTCCACTCAGGTAAACTCAAACACTGATTTCCCTTCTGTTCTCTCTGATTTTACCCGACTATGCTCACATCATCAACTCATCGTCACTCTCCACTATCTAATTTTGAAATCTAAAACTCTAGAGGCATTGAATGCCACTATAAAAAGAGGTTTCAATGCTCTCACCTAATACACACCAAGAAAACCTAACACTGAACACACTAAGGGCAAAAAACTATGAACATTAAGGCCCCTGATCTTAGGTATCTTATTTTTTCTCTCTCTTTTGCCGAGTTTCTTTTGCTGGTTCCAGCTTTAAAGTTCTGGGATCTTAAGTAACAAAAGAATTTGTTTGGTCTGCTGCCCTGAGAAGGCCACCATCTCTCTCTCCCTTTTCTCTTCTATTTATCTTTTTGAATGATTTAGATATGTCAAGTTAGGTTCTGTAGATTGTAAATATTCTATGTGTGGTCAACATGTTGATATTTATAGTTAATTTGAAGATTGCTTGTGTTTAGCATGTTCTATTATGATTCCTTAAGGGATAACCAATAAAGTCATAAATGATACCTATCGATCTCTCTCTTGAATTTTCTTACAGTTCCCATGTCTAAGCTTCTATGTGTTTATGTTCAGTATGATCTTCATAATTTCCATTACCTCGCAGTAAATTTATCTCTGTCTCGCTACACCTCTGTAATTTTTAAAACTTTGAAGTTGAGTTTAGTACCTGAAAATGTGATTAAGATGACTTATCTTCCCCTGCTTCTTAACCTTAAGTTTGAACTTAAATTGTATAAATCAATTCTTGTCTGCCCGTGTTTTGTTAAACTGCCTCTAAGTTACCACTTTAGTCCTTACTCTGTTTGATTGTCATTATTGTTGAACCGATCATGCTATCTAAACTGATGATTCTGCTGAGATTTCGTATTGTTGCCCTACACCTTATTTGCCTTATGGTTGATTTCATTATTTGGTAATCTTAGCTGATATACTCCTGAAAATTCAATATACCCATATCACCTAACTAAGTTGAAAGAATCCAAGTGTTTAGATACTTCTCTTCTCAGTATCTGTTTCCACTGACTCTGAGGGTAATTTCTGGGCTATCACTATAACTTTCTCATGATTAGGCTCAACTGTCGTATGCATAGGAAACTATCTTATTTGCATCAAGTTGTCTTCTTCTCATGAATCTTTGCAACATATATATTCAGTAAGGTTAAACTATCTTCCTCTTCTCAATGTAAATCATGATTTGTTTGGATAAAGTCATCTAGTAATTGTTGCACAACTAAGTTTGTTTTTTCCATAGACAATTGAGATATTCGCACATATGTGCAATACATCCTTGTCCTTAATCTCTTTGAGGCCCTGCTGAATTTCTGTGAAGTCTGCATGGATCTATCATTAGGTTATCTTCCATGAAAGCAGGATTTAGACATACTATTATAGTCAATTGATAGTTCTAGGAATTGAAACATGGTCACCCCATACTTACATGCTAAACTAGACTTATGTTTGAATTAAACTTGTTTTGATACAATGTTTCCATTTCATTTCTTCACTTGAATGATCAACTTGATTCTGTAATGTGTAAAGCTCTTTTCCCTATATGAGATCACTATCTCATTTGCCTTGCCTATGAAAATTTGACTGAATGTTGCTAGTCTCCTTGCTTAACTCTGTAACACTGTTTTTTGCTTTGAGGGATGCTTAGTCCTCCTCTTTACTATTAACCTGAAGTTGAACTTAACTTTCAAACCTTATGAAGCTCCTTTGTTGATATTATCTGAACACATTGACTTGCTAATACTGTTAGAAGAATGACCCTATTGTGACTTCAAGAGTCCCATATTTGAACCTATGAAATTTTAATCATGATAAGAGTTTAATCCCATGACTTCGATAACCTTTCTGTGGCAATAGCTGACCGTGACTGTTGGTTTGAATCTGCCTTGATGCCTTTAAAGTTCCAAGTAATGTTATCAATACTTGTTTGAATATGTTATGCTTTAATGATTCATTCCTGTAATGGTGTGCTTATGAAACCTCTTTTTATCTATGTGTATTCTGAACTTAGCTCCCTCTTTAGGTCTCCTTGGTATGTGGTTCTCTATTTAGATAAATAATAATCTGTACTCTCTTGTTTTATTTTAATTAAGAGGAAATTATATATTTTGTGGTAGGTAATACCTTAGTACTTAGTTTGCATTGGCACTTAAACCCATACAAAAAATATATAGTTAGTGATTAAGGGTATTTGGGAGCGGAGTTCGACTCTAGGTTAGGCTGCCTTTCCCGACGCAAGCATTACCCTGGGCCTTGTGTCCCGTGAGAACTTTGATGTGTCTGGGGATGCAAAGGGAGCATCGACCCCGAAAAGGGTTCCCTCCTTAGCTCTTAATTTACAACATTCAGTTCTTTAAGGGTTTATTTTTGTGATGACCCAAGGGGTCATTTATGAATTTAGACTCCGTTCTACGCTTAATAGCCATAAAAAGATTAATTTTAAATACCTCAATTTACGTGCGCAGTCCGGGCATGAAATCGGAAAGCTTTTATGTGAAAATACGAGAAATTGTAATTTCTTGAGGTAAAATTTGATTACAGTTGATTTTGGTCAACATTTTGAGTAAACGGACCCGGATCTATGTTCCGACGATCCCGGGAGTTCCGCAGTAAAATATGGGACTTGGGCGTATGCCTGGAAATGAATTCCGAGGTCCCAAGCCTTAGAAATCAATTTTTGAAAGAAATTGTTTTCCTGGAATATTTATGAAATAAAGAAAAGAATTAATATTTGAAACCATTGGAGCCCGGTACAGATTTGTTATAGCATTTAAAGGTTAACTGTGAGATTTGGTAAAAAACAGAGTTTATTTGACGTGATTCGGACATCTGGTTGAGAAATAATGAACTTTAAGTGTTCTTGAGAAAAAACAATGAGTTTTGAGGTTTATTTCATAGTTTCACATGTTATTTTCATGATTTGATCGCACGAGCAAGTCCGTATGATATTTCTAGACTTGTGTGCATGATTTGTTTAGAGCCCCGAGGGCTCGGGTGAGTTTCGAGTAGGTTTCAGAGTGTTAAAGATTGGAAAATCAATGTTGGTGCACCAGTTATGGTGTGCCCGCACCTGCGAGCCGAGGGCCGCAGGTGCGTGCTCGCAGCTACGGACCATCAGCCGCAGGTGCGGTCCATCCCAGCCCTTCCCCTTTTCGCATATGCGGACTTAGTTCCGCAGAAGCGGTTCCGCAGGAGAGGATTCTCCTCCGTAGGTGCGGCCCTCAGCGGCCTTGCCCATTTTCGAAGGTGCGACCACTTATCCGCACCTGCAAAAGCGCAGGTGCGATCCAAGCACCGCAGGTGCGAAGGTCGACTGCCCAGCCATATAAATACTATTTTAAATATGGGCAAAACCTTTCTTCTTAATATTTTTCGAACCCCACAACCCTAGGGACGAATTGCTTCACCAAAGTTCACCCCCAAGTTGTTGGTAATCAATCCTAAACTTTACTCTTTCAATTACTCATTGTTAATCATCACTTTTAAATCAAAAACTAAGAATTTTCATGGTAAAAATTGAGGGTTTGGGTAGAATTAGGGAATTTTGTAAAAATCAAATCTTTACCTCGAATTGAGTTCGGATTTCGAAACTAATTGTATATTCGGGTTCGTGGGTGAATGGGTAAATGTAATTTGGTCCAAACCCCGAGTTTAGACCAAGCGGGCTCGGGGTCGGGTTTTCACTTTTTTTTTTTGAGAAAACTTAGGAAAAAATATGATTTTCAATAAAGTTAGTTCCTTTAGCCTTAATTATTAAGTTAATTATGATTAGACTCGAGTGTATTGGAGGTGAATTCAAAAGGAAAATGTATAATTGAGCAGTGAGTGGCCTGCGAAATTGAGGTAAGTGCTTGGTTTAATCTTGACTTGAGGGAATAGGAATCCCCAACTTATTTTCTATGTGAATTCGCATGTGTGTGGTGTATAGGTGAGGTGACAAGTATCTATGCACCACCAAATTGTCTGTTAAGCATGATCCCTTCCCCTTTTCCAATTTAATTGATTAATGTCTTAATTATTCTATGTGCATTATTGTTTCTATGACTACTTGGCTTGTAACTTTGTTGTTAAGTCTTGTTGTAATTATTTTGGAAGAGTATTGGTTGTCTTCTATGTTTCCTTGTGGTACATAAACGTTGAGCAGTTTGACATTATTTTACGAGATATATATATTTATATTCCTGTTGGTTTCATAGTTGAGATGATATTGATGAAGTTTATGAGAAAATTTAGTTTTCTTGTTTATAATTGCTGAGACAAAAGTATTGTGAAAGGCTTGTCCTGAATTGTGAAAAATTATAAATAAACTGATATGATATATCTGGTGGGAGCGGGTTGCACGCCGCAACAGGAGCAATAAGGGTGATATATATTTAGGGAGGAGCAATAAGGGTGGACAGGTGGGAGCGGGTTGCACGCCGCAACAGGAGCAATAAGGGTGATATATATTTAGGGAGGAGCAATAAGGGTGGACAGGTGGGAGCGGGTTGCACGCCGCAACAAGGAGCAATAAGGGAGGACATTTATGTTTTATTGATTTTCAAAGAAAACAAAGATTTGAAAACTTACTATTTTATTTTACTATTTTTCATATTTTGCACTACTGTTATTTTAAAGTCAAAGTTTGGAAATTTGGAAATTTACGTGAGAATTGGTTATAACCGAGACCTGGAAAAGGTGACTGAGTTATTTTAATTTTTTCTACAATTATTATTTATTTGTTTTAGATTTCCTTCTAGTTCCATGTATTATTGTTCACAGGTTATATTGTTAAAGCCCCGCCGTAGCCTCGTCACTTACTTAGTACATGGGGTCTGTTGTACTGATACTACACTCTGCACTCTTTTGTGCAGATCCAGGTACCAGCCAGCAGTAAAGGTTTTTAGAGCAGCCGTTCATTTATTCGGAGACACGAGGTAGATCTGCAGGCGTTCGCAGATTCCTGGAGTCTTCTCCTATTTTTTTAAACACTGTTTTATTATATCAGAATAGTTACACTATTTCTTTCATCCCAGTATTTGTAGTATTCTTTAGTAGTTCGTGAATTGTAACACCAGACCCTGGGGTAGTCTTAGAGTTATACATATTTAGTTTGTGTCTCGGTTATTTATTCGTCTATTATTTTATTCATGAGATTATTCGTTGGAATTTATTAGACTTAGTTTATTTTAAATTGTATTATTGTAGTTAAGTAAATATTAAAAGGAAAAGTTCTAACATTGGCTTGCCTAGCAAGTATGGTGTTAGGCGCCATCACGATCCCTAAGGTTGGGAATTTGAGTCGTGACAAGTTGGTATCAGAGCACTATGTTGCTTAGGTCTCACAATTCACGAACATGCTTAGTAGAGTCTGAAAGATCGGTACGGAGACGTCTGTACTTATCTCTCAGAGGCTATTGAGTTAGGAAACAACTCCATTTTTATTTCTATTCTATCGTGCGATTCTTGTATCTCAAATACTGATTGGATTCTTCTATTCTCTCGTAGATGGTGAGAACATGTGTTTCATCTTCCGCTGACCAGCATTCTGGTCCTCCAGCAGCAGCAACTCCTACTAAGGGCAGAGGCTGAGGCCGTGCTAGGGGCCGAGGCAGGGGCAGGACTTAGCCCATTTCCCAGGCAGCAACCCCAACTTTGGAACCTCTGATCGAGATTAATGAGGGGGTTCCAGCTCAGACCGTCCCATCGGGACCAGCTCAGACCGTCCCAGCGGGACCAGCTCAGGTCCCCGAGGGTTTTATTGCTATCCAGGTTCTTTAGGATGCCTTGGTCCGTTTAGTGGGCCTTATGGAGACTGTGGCCTAGACTGGCACATTCCCTGTTGCAGCAGCCGTATCTCAGGCTGAAGGAGGGGTCCAGACTCCTGCTACCCACACTCCGGTTTAGACTACTCCTCAGGTTCAGACCCCAGTAGCCAATCCAGTTGGGGTAATCCAACTAGTTGCAGTAGTGTCGCCCGTTAATGGGGTATCCATGTCTTTGGATGGTTTGTGGAGACTTGACAGGTTTATTAAGCTATTTCCTGTTCACTTCAGTGGTGCTACTTCAAAGGATCCTCAGGAATATCTGGATAGTTGTCATGAGGTTCTACGTAATATGGGTATTCTGGAGACCAATGGGGTCGATTTCGCGTCTTTTCAGATGACTGGTTCCGCCAAGAAATGGTGGAGGGACTATTTATTAACTAGGCCAGTTGGATCACCTGCTCTGACTTGGGACCAGTTCTCTCATCTCTTTATGGAGAAGTTTTTTCCTGTTACTACTCGGGAGGATAAGCGTCGTCAGTTCGAGTGACTTCAGCAGGGCAGCATGACCATGACCCAGTATGAGACTCGTTTCGTGGATTTGGCTAGACATGTTATTCTCTTGTTGCGCACAGAGAGAGAGAGAGAGAGGGTCAGACGGTTTATTAAGGTCCTTGCTCAGCCCATCAGGTTGCATGTGGCCAAGGAGACAGGGACCGAGATTTCTTTTTAGGACGAAGCTAATGTGGCTAGGAGGGTTGAGTCGGTTCTCGGGATGGGAGGTCAGGGGTCAGACAAGAGACCTCGCCATTCTGGTGGATTCAGTGGTGCTTCGTCTAGAGGCGGGATTTAATTTAGCAGAGGCCAGTCTTTCAGGACATTCCATTCAGCACTTCAGGCTTTGCATGGTACTTCAGGAGGACGTGGTTATTATATGCCTCCTTCGGCTCAGCCAGTCTACAGTGCTCCTTCAGCCCCTATCAGAGCACCTCCTTTGCAGAGTTATTATCGTGGTCAGCCGGCTCGTCAGGGTCAGTCCTCATATCAGGAGGGATGTTTTGAGTGTGGTGAATATGGGCATATTCAGAGAGCTTATCTGAAGTTTCTAGGTAATCAACATCAGTACCAGGGTTCTCGTGCCATAGTTCCGGCACCAGCTGCAGCACCACCTGCCCAACCAGCAAGGGGTAGGGGTCAGGTAGTTAGAGGTAGAGGCCAGAATGTTAGAGGTGGAGGTCAGATAGCTAGAGGTGCAGGACAACCCGCTAGAGGTGGAGGTCTTCCCAAAGGTGTGGTTTTGGGTGGCGGGGCCCAGCCCCCACTATATGCATTTCCAGCCAGGACTGAGGCAGAGTCCTCCGACGCTGTTATTACAGGTATCATCTCAGTTTGTGATAGAGCTGCTTCAGTTTTGTTTGAACTGGGGTCTACTTATTCTTATGTATCATCCTATTTTGCCTCGTATTTGAATGTGCCCCGTGATTCCTTGAGTGTTCCTGTTTATGTGTCTACGCTGGTGGGAGATGCTATTGTGGTAGATCGTGTGTATCATTCGTGCGTGGTAGTCATTGAAGGGCTTGAAACTGGTGTGGATCTTTTACTTCTAGACATGGTTGATTTTGATGTCATATTGGGCATGGATTGTTTGTCGCCTTGTTATGCCATCTTGGACCGTCACGTGAAGACAATTACTTTAGGATTGCCGGGGTTTCCTCGATTAGAATGGAAAGGGACTCCTGGTCATTCTCCCAGCCGGGTGATTTCATATGCTAAGGCTCGCCGCATGGTGGAGAAAGGGTGTTTGGCTTATTTGGCTCATATTCGTGATTCTGATGCCGAGGTTTCTTCCATAGAGTCAGTTCCTATCATTCGTGAGTTTCCTGAGGTATTTCCTGCAGACCTGCTGGGGATGCCACCCGACAGGGATATTGATTTCTGCATTGATGTGGCTCTGGGCACTCAGCCCATTTCCATACCTCAATATCAGATGACCCCACCAGAATTGAAAGAGTTGAAAGAGCAGTTGCAAGATTTGCTAGATAAGGGTTTCATTAGACCTAGTGTCTCGCCTTGGGGTGCACCTGTTTTGTTTGTAACGAAGAAAGATGGGTTGATGAGAATGTGTATAGATTACCGGCAACTGAATAAAGTTACTATCAAGAATAAGTATATGTTTCCGAGAATTGATGACTTATTCGATCAGCTTCAGGGTGCTAGAGTATTTTCGAAAATTGATTTGAGGTTGGGCTATCATCAGCTGAAGATTAGGGCATCCGATGTTTCTAAGATAGCCTTTCGGAAGAGGTATGGGCACTATGAATTTTTGGTTATGTCTTTTGTGCTGACTAGTGCTCCAGCAGCCTTTATGGACTTGATGAATCGGGTTTTCAAGCCTCATCTAGACTCTTTTGTGATCGTGTTCATTGATGACATTCTTATATACTCCCGCAGTCGGGAAGAGCATGAGCAGCACCTCCGTATAGCACTCCAGACTTTGAGAGATAATCAGTTGTATTCCAAGTTTTCTAAATGCGAGTACTTGTTAGATTCAGTAGCCTTCTTGGGACATATTGTATCAGCGGAGGGTATTCAGGTTGATCCTAAGAAGATAGAGGCAGTCAAGAGCTGGCCTAGGCCCACTACAGCCACGGAGATCAGGAGCTTCTTGGGTTTGGCGGGTTACTACCGTCGTTTTGTGGAGGGGTTCTCATTCATAGCAGCCCCAATGACCAAATTGACTCGGAAAGGTGCCCCATTTAAATGGTCAGCTGAGTGCGAGGTGAGCTTTCAGAAGCTCAAGACGGCCTTGATTTCAGCACCAGTGTTGGTGTTATCATCATGTTCGGGTTCTTTCACGGTGTATTGTGATACTTCTTGGGTTGGCCTTGGAGCAGTGTTGATGTAGGATGCCAGGGTGATTGCATATGCAGCTCGACAGCTGAAAGTCCATGAGAAGAATTACCCTGTTCATGACTTAGAGTTGGCAGCCATTGTTCATGCATTGAAAATTTGGAGGCACTATCTTTATGGCGTGCTGTGTGAGGTTTTCACTGACCATCGCAGTCTCCAGTACTTATTCAAGCAGAAATATCTAAATTTGAGGCAGCAGAGATGGTTAGAGTTATTGAAGGATTATGATGTCACCATCTTATATCATCCAGGGAAGGCCAACGTGGTGGCCGATGCATTGAGTAGGAAGGCAGTGAGTATGGGCAACTTGCATATATTCCAGTCGGTGAGAGACTGTTAGCTTCAGACATTCAGACATTGGCTAATCAGTTCGTGAGGTTGGATATTTCGCCCAGCGGTGTTCTAGATTGTACAGTCGCTCGGTCTTCTCTAATTGAGCGTATCCGGGAGCGGCAGGATGATGACCCGCATTTGATGGTTCTTAGGGACAGAGTTCGGCGCGGTGGTGCCAAGCAGGTTACAGTTGGAGATGATGGTGTCTTGATAATGCAGGGTCGTATAAGTGTGCCTAATGTTGATAGCCTTCATGAGTTGATCCTTGAAGAGACTCACAATTCTAAGTATTCGATTCACCCAGGTGCAACCAAAATGTACCAAGATTTGAGGAAGAATTATTGGTGAAGAAGGATGAAAAAGGACATTGTTGTGTATGTGGCTCGTTTCTTAAATTGTCAGCAGGTAAAGTATGAGCATCAGAGACCTGGTGGTTTGCTTCAGCGGATAGAGATTCCTGAGTGGAAGTGGTAGCGTATCACTATGGACTTCGTTGTTGGGCTCCCACGGGCTCAGAGGAAATTTGACGCAATTTGGGTTATTGTGGATAGGCTGACTAAATAAGCACATTTCATTCCTATGGTGAGTACTTATACTTTGGAGCGGTTGGATGAGTTATATATCCGGGAGATTATTTGCCTTCATGGTGTGCACGTGTCTATCATTTCTGATCGGGGTACGCCGTTTACTTTGCACTTTTGGAGGGCAGTTCAGCGTGAGTTGGGTACCCGAGTAGAATTGAGTACAACATTTCACCCTTAGAATGACGGGCAGTCCGAGCGTACCATTCATATATTGGAGGATATGCTCCGCGCTTGTGTTATTGACTTTGGAGGTTCGTGGGATCAGTTCTTAACGTTAGCGGAGTTTGCTTATAATAATAGCTACCAGTCGAGCATTCAGATGACTCCTTATGAGGCATTATATGGTAGACGGTGCAGATCGCTAGTTGGATGGTTTGAGCCGGGAGAGGCTCGGTTACTGGGTACAGACTTAGTTTAGGAGGCCTTGGATAAGGTCAAGATTATTCAGGAGAGACTTCGTGAAGCTCAGTCTAGGGAAAAGAGTTATGTTGATCGTAAGGTTCGTGATGTGGTATTCATGGTAGGAGAGAGAGTATTGCTTCGTGTGTCGCCTATGAAGGGTGTTATGAGGTTTGGAAAGAAGGGTTAGTTGAGCCCTAGGTATATCGGGCCATTTGAGATTCTTGCTAGAGTAGGGGAAGTAGCTTATAGACTCGCGTTGCCTCCAGGGTTATCCGCAGTTCATCCGGTATTCCACGTGTCTATGCTCCGGAAATATCATGGTGACCCGTCCCACGTGTTAGATTTTAGCTCTGTCTAATTAGACAAAGACTTGACTTATGAGGAGGAGCCGGTAGCAATTTTAGACCAGCAGGTTCGTCAGTTGAGGTCTAAGAGTTATCCTTCAGTTCGAGTGCAGTAGAGAGGCCAGCCCATTGAGGCAGCTACTTGGGAGTCCGAGTCGGACGTGCAGATTAGATATCCACACTTGTTAGCCAATTCAGGTAATTGTCTATGTCCATTCGAGGACAAATGTTTGTTTTAGAGGTGGAGATTGTGATGACCCAAGGGGCCATTTTATGAATTTAGACTCCGTTCTAGGCTTAATAGCCATAAAAAGATTAATTTTAAATACCTCAATTTGCGTGCGTAGTCCGGGGGTGAAACCGGAAAGCTTCTATGTGAAATAGTAATTTCTGGAGTTAAAATTTGATTATAGTTGACTTTGGTCAACATTTTGAGTAAACGGACCCGGATCTATATTCCGACGATCACGGGAGGTCCGCAGTAAAATATGGGACTTGGGCGTATGCTCGAAAATCAATTCCGAGGTCCCAAGCCTTAGAAATCAATTTTTGAAAGAAATTATTTTCCTGGAATATTTATGAAATAAATAAAAGAATTAATGTTTGAAGCCATTGGTATCAGGCCCGTATTTTGATTCCGGAGCCCCGTACAGATTTGTTATAGTATTTAAAGGTTATCTGTGAAATTTTGTGATAAACGGAGTTTATTTGACGTGATTATAACATCCGATTGAGAAATAATGAACTTTAAGTATTCTTTAGGAAAATGATGAGTTTTGAGGCCAGGAAGATATCTAAAAAGGCCGAACAGAAGTTGACTCGGGCTATCGAACATGCTCGTGCTCAAGCCAGGAGGCAGACGCTCGAAGAGGCGATCGCCAAGGGTGCCGATCTCTATGCTGAGGTCGAGGAAGCCAGGGTTTTGGAAGAAGAGACGGCACTTACATCCTCATCGAATGGAGGATCCGATAGCGACTCCGTCAGCAGCTCGGTCGGCGGCGAGGGCGACAAATAGATCTTCTTTACTGTTTTTACTTCCTTTATTCCTTTCGCGCATTAACTCTTTGGAGGAGCGTTGTAAAGCTACAACTTTGTAAATATTTTTTGCGAATATAAGGGTTTTTGTCTTTTGATTCTCTTGGGATTTTAACGTCGGCCTCTCAGAGCCCGTTCTCAGGATAGTAGAGCCATCTAGATCAGGTACTGTCTCGAGCTAAATTGGCATAGGTGGCTCCTCGGAGCCTATGATTATGGTAACGGGGATGCCCTAGGGTACCGCTTCGGGGCCAGATTCACAGGAAAACCTCGAGCCCTCTGATAGTGTCATTTTCGAGTTCTGCCGGGGTTATCGGGTCACCCTGGCGCATGTTCATCCTTCATTCTGGAGGATTGTACTGATGATAAGGTTCTTCGTGGGAAAGGCCAGGCTCGAGTTTACCCTCGACCATCTCATCTGGTTGTACCGGCCCTTGCATTGTAGAGTCCTGGTTACCCTACAACGTCGGACCTCTCAGTCCTCCGTCGCTAAAGGTAAGGAAAACGAAGATCGAGGATGGATGAGCCAATTTGTCCGAGTGCGGACCATCGATATCATCCCCACGGAATTCCTGCCATTCCTCGAGGAATAAAATTTTTATGCGTAAGTTATATACTTGTGTTTTTATCATGTTAGTTTGTAGTGGAGGATGACTCCGCACTGAATCCTCCTTTCCCTTTCAACAGCGGCCCCGTGGTCACCGCGTGAAGTCCCCGATTTGGCGGATTGGACTCGGAAGCGGATGGCTTGCTCGAATTATGATGAGTGTAAGTAGCGTGATCTGTCGTAGGGAATGTGGGAGGCCAAACCCCAAGGTAAGTGTTACTAAACTCTTCCCTTTAAGGATTAACCGTCTTCCTTATCAACTTCCCTTCCGCAGGTGTCGGGGAGCTCCCTGGTGTGAGACCGTGTTCTCTTGGAGAGAAAAGGGAGTAGTCGGCCTCGGGGCCGAAGAATGGTAACAAGCGGAAAGAGCCTTTAGTGGGCGAGGGAGCTCGCTGTGAGGCAAGATCTTCCCGGAGATACAAACGCGATGAAAAGGTTCCTCCTTTGCCGCTATTTTGTCCCCTTTCCGAAAGTATTTCGGGGGAGAAAGATCTAGCTTCTCTCATCGAAGGTACTTCGTCGGAAGTTCGGGGTCAAGGTCCGCCTAATGGGGGAGAGGTCTCTAACTACCATGTCCCCTCCCTCGAGTGCTCCAACTTGGAGGGAGAAGGCTAGGCCTGGAGTCGCTCGCTCATCTTTTGAAGGCGCACAACAGTTCTGCTCTGCGGTAAGATTCGGTGATTCTTCGATCTTCCTATTTCACATTTTCATTTTTCAACTAAAGCTTGCTTCTCATAGGTCTTTGAGAAGATCAAGTATGAATTGCGGAAAGTTTTGGACGGGGAGAGGTCCTTCAAGCTTCTTTGCGATAAAAAAGCAAAACAACAAACATACCTTTGGTACGAGGTGAGTCGAAACCGTGACTACGAGGGTCGCCTCGAGGAACAAGTGATTCCTATTTCGACGACATACATGTTTCTTCTCTCATTTTCAGGGGCTAATGTTTTGGTGTTACAGTTGCAAAGAAATACAGAGGACCTGGAACGCCTTTGGGGTAGAGTTAGTCAAGCCGAGCGTGAGCGCAATGGGCTTAGGGCTCAGAATGACGCCCATGTTGCGGCCAAAAAGAATGCTCCGGCCAAAGATTCTGCCCTCGAAGTGCACCTTCGGAATTCTAGTGAAGACAACTTGGTGCAAGTGAGCCAGATTGAAAAGCTCGAGGTCGAACTTTTGTAAATGAAGACTGAAGCTATCGATGTCCGGGCTGAAGCTGAAGAGGCTCGAACAAAGGCCGATAAGAAGGTGGCCATTTACTTGAGATATGCTGCCGATACTCGGGCTGAGCTGAGAGGATCCTTTTGACAGAGAGAGGAGAAGCAAGGAATACGCCCAGTGTAAATCTCGGAGGGAAACTCTCGAGGAGATACACACTCGGGGTTTTGACTTCTCGGAGGAAATAAAGCAAGCTAAGGCGGATAAGATTGATGCCAAGTTCTTCGTTTCTTCTGGTGTCAATACTGATGTTTGAGGGCCCTCTGGTCCCGAGAGTAGGCTAGGTTTCCCTTTTTGTTTTCTTCCTCGCATGAGTCTCCTTGCGGGAGCATTGTAAATGTATTAATGTGTATATATGAAAAACCTTTCGCTTATTTCGATTTGCTCGCGTTTGTTTTTCTTGTCTTCCCAACTTTTGGTGTTTTCCAACGGTTGATCAAATGAACAAGATTTGCTAGTTTGGCATTTAAGCTCTTAATCGTGGGGTCTGTACGACCTTTAATCGCTCGTAGGATTTTTGACGCTGGCCCCTAGGCTCCAATGTGTTTGCCCTTAGGCATTTTAGTTTAACCGGTCCGGGCTCAGTCTTCGAGTCGGGTTACAGCTCGAGCTCATCGACCCTTAGGTTTCTTTTGAGTTTAACCCTAAGGTTTTTTCAACCTGTCGTCAAGGCTCTTACGCGTTGGGTCAAAACGACCTTTAGTATGGCTATATTTTCCATCGCCTAAAGATTTATTTGAAGTTTTTGTGTTCGTCCGACTCTTCGATGACCCAAAAAGGACCTCGATTATGAGTCGTTATGTGATGACAAATGAGCACCTCGGAAGGTTTTGCCCTACGACTGAATTATCTTGAGCCTTTTCGTTGCTGACATGAAAATGATGGAAGCTCTTTTACGTGCTGACATGAAAATAATCGAAGCTCTTTCTTGAGAGCTAAAATGAAAATGATCGAAGCTCTATTTTCTTACCCGAAGGTAGCATGATTTAACTGTTTCTTTCTGAAGTAATTTTGAAGGATTTGATTTTATGGTGACGGTCGGGCGTCCCCGAGTCGCGTTAGTTTGGCTTACCTTGCTTTGTTTGAGGAGCCGATGCCCCCCCTGTATTTGAGGTTGATTGGAGAGAAGCCTTGAATGCTTGTTTAAGTTTCCCTCAGGTAGCACATAGATGTTGCCTCGTTAAAAACCTTGCCGTCAAAAACCTTTCCGGGGTAAAATCCGATCGAAGGAAAAGAGTGCAACGCATGCTTTAAAACCTAAGGTCTTCGAACTGAAAATCACTTCGATTCCCTTTACCGGACACCTGCATGTAAGTTAGTATAAAATGTGAATAAATAAGGGGGATAGTAATACCTTGGCAGCGATGGCGTTCCAACTCTATGACACATTATCTTCACCTGCCTGTTCTAAGGATGCGGTACGGTCCTTTACTCACGAACTTGGATACGGCTGGGGGTGCAGTCAGTTACCGCTATTTGGTTTGCTTATTTTTTGGTTCCTTCGATGTGGAAGGAGTCATCGTCGGTATCACGTCGTGTACTGCAAACATCTCTTTTGCAGCGTGTTGCTCCCCGTATACCGTCTTTATTCCTTCTTGTGATGGAAATTTCATCATTTAATGGAGGTTGATGGTAATGCTCTCATGCAGTGTATCCACGACCTCCCGATCAAAGTGTTGTATCTCATGTCTCCATCACTGACATAAAACATGGCGTTTTGAGTTGTGCCGGCCACATTGACCGGGAGGGCAATCTCCCCTTTTTTCATTTCGCTTGCCATATTGAATCCGTTCAGAACTCGAGAGGCAGGCACGATCTCTTCGAGCAGTCCGAGTTGCTCTACTACCCTTGAACTGATTATGTTGGCCGAGCTACCTGGATCCACAAGTACACGTTTAATTTGAAATGTATTCACAAGAAAAGAGATTACCATAACTTCGTTGTGAGGCTAAGACAAGGTCTTGATGTCCTCGTCACTGAATGTGAGGGCGTCTTTGGGTAAGTACCCTCGAGTTCGCTTTTCTCTAGTGATGGATATCTTCGTTTGTCTGATGACGGGTTCCTGCGGGATGTTGATCCCTCCCATGATAATGCGGATGACGTGTTGCGGCTCCCCTGTCTGACTCTTCATGTTCGCTTCTCTTTCCCGAACTTGAGTTTTAGCTCGATCGCTAAGGAACTCTCGGAGATGCCCTTTGTTGAATAATCAGGCTACTTCTTCGCAGAGCTGTCTGCAATCTTCGGTCCTATGACTGTGTGTATTGTGCAATTTATACACCAAGTTGTGGTTTCTTTGCCATGGATCTGACAACACAGGCTTCGACCACCTGGTGTCCTTGATTATACTTATAGACGACACGATGTCTGAAACATCGACGTTGAAGTTGTACTCGGATAACCGGGGTGCCTCCGCCGGTCCTGTGTATCGGTCGAAACCGACTCGGCTCACGAGTCCCCGAGGGTTATGGCCTCGGTTTATCCTTCAGTCTTTGCGGGGTATGTTACACCTGGGGGCATTTCTTTAATCCTCGACGTACGATTTATATGTTTCCTTGTTTGGTCTTGGTTCCTTTGCCAGGACCTTATTGAGGTATACTGAGCCCGAGGGCCCCCCTAGTTGGTCATCCTCGACCGGTATCGGTTTTGGACATCCGCCAAGGTGACGGCGGGATATTCAACCAAGTTCTGCTTCAGCTATTTCAAAACTATTGAGCTCCGTTCATTCAAACCTTAGGTGAAGGCCTGTACTGCCCAATCATCCGAGACCGGCGACAACTCCATTCGCTCCATTTGGAAATTAGACACGAATTCCCGCAGCATCTCACTTTCTCTCTACTTGATTTTGAAGACGTCGGATTTCCTAGTTGCAACTTTGTCAGCTCCAGCGTGCGCCTTTATGAAAGAGTCTGCCAGCATGGCGAATGCGTCTATTGAATTGGAGGTATGGTTGTGGTACCACATCATGTCCCCCTTCGATAGTGTTTCTCCAAACTTTTTTAACAGGACGGATTCGATCTCATCCTCTTTTAAGTCGTTCCCCTTCACGACGCAAGTGTAGGCAGTGATGTGCTCATTGGGTCTGAGGTCCCATTGTATTTTGAAGGATCGGGCATTCTAAACTTTTTCAAGATGGGCTTCGGAGCCACGCTCGAGGGGAAAGGTCTTTGCACGAACTTCTTCGAATCCACACCCTTCAAGACAAGGGGTGCAACTGGGATTTGGTCAACCCTCGTGTTGTAGGTCTCCACTTTTTTGTCGTTTGCTTCTATTTTCTTTTCTCCCGATTCAATTCTCTTCGAGAGGTCTTCGAGCATTTTCATGATGGCGAGGTCGGCTGCCGACCCGTTGTTGCTCGACCTCTCAAGAACTTGTTCAACTCGAGGAGCCGCCTCCGGAGCTGCTGTACTCAGAGTTTTCTGATGACTTTGCAGCTGAGCAATCGCCAATTGTCGTGCCTTCAACATTTCAAAATTGACGTGAAGGCTAACCTGTCTTTCCTCCCGAGTTGGAGAGTTCTGGACCTTCTGTTCGTTTTCAGGACAGGTATCCTCGTCAGCACGGGAACTGACATTGACATGTTGGGCTTTGCGCGAGCTCACATCCACCGAGTATGGGTTTGGTGCACCCTCAGGGTTCTATTACCAACACCTGAAACGGCTACACCATTTTCTCCGTGGTCCTCAACACTGCTACTTTCATGTGCGTTTTTCAAAGATCCTTTGGACAAGAAAGGTGTGAAGGATAACTCGTGTTTTTCGGTGAACCAACACTAAAACAATCACTATTATTTTTAGCCCCACGGTGGGCGCCAAACTGTTTACCTTGAAAATGGTAAATACAATTACATTTGATTATGTGGTTCTAAAAATATATAATTTATTTTAATGCTAGTTGTTAAGCAGTAGATGCTAAGTGTAAATGAGATAGATGAAGTAAGAGCTATATGAAATCGAAAATAAGCAAACCAAACTGCCTCAGATCGGGGTTCCGAGCCGACCAAGGCGGACTCTCGTGGTCGATGTTCGGGTCTAATGAAGCACAGATGATGGAGTTATAATAGTTATGTGGGCCTCGAAGTAGGTTATTTATGATCAATAATGAGCAATAAATGAAGAACAACTGATGAGATGCAATAAATGTTAGTAATAAATCAATAAAGAGACAATAGAGGATGTTCTTGTTCCTTGTATTGAATATTATGTGTGCCAAAAACAATAAGGGTCCCCTTTATATGGGGGGGGGGGATCCCCAACACAGTACACTATCATTTATTACAAAGATTTACGACTGATTCAGTCATTTAATNCCAAAAAATTTAAGGCACCCCTTTATAGGGGGGGGGGGGGGGTCCCAACTATCATTTATTACAAAGATTTACACCTGATACAGTCATTTAATATTTGAGAACGGTCTTGCACTTTGTTGCAGACTCAGTCACATTAGCCCTCGTGTCGCTCGCTTATGTCAGCTCCAGGCCTGTGTTGCCTCGAAGTCGCATATAAGGGACGTTCGAGGTCAGACCTCGAGCCGCACCTCGAGCCTTATGCGGATAAGTTACCTAATACCATGGCAAATGTAAAATTGGTCTTTCCGATTTTAGCCGTGCACAATAGGATAAGTAACGAAAGTAACCTGGAGTTCGGTAGCAGACCTCAGTGACGATGAATCGAAGTATGAGTTATGGTATAATAATACCTACCTAGATGCAGTAAAGTCATACGAATTGATAAGCAAATCTATAAAATAAGGTATAACAATATTCGTTAGTTCGACAAAGTAGCGAGCGAAGAACTTCAATATACCTACAGATGCCCAGAGAGACATTTTATCAAGCTCTGTATATATATATGACATAATTCTTAATTAAGTGGATAAGAATAATTTTTGGGATGCCACATGGCATTAAGCCAAGCCAAGTGGCATAAATATGCATGATGAGTCAAAAGGCTTAAGTTTCCACATAAGGGTCTTTTAGATAACCATCTTGATTGATGTCTTATTTGGGGAATGTGAATTAAAGAGGATCAACCACGCTATCAAAACTGAGTAAGGAGCTAAAGCTGCTTTGATCCAATGTAACGTAAGGATGCAAACTTTTTCAAGAAGTCTAAACAAATTGAATGATTAAGAAAAAGACGTATACAATCTAACTTGATTGTATGGTTTATTACTTGATAACGTTGCTTGCCTTACCAACAACGCTGGATACTTATAACGGAGGAATTATCAACAAATGAATTCATATGAATTTCACAACGCTACAGCAGTGTGAGACGCAACTCGGAGGGAGCACGGTACAAATGTTCATCGCAAAAGACGTGTGTTAGAGGAATTGTCAAAAGAATTGGTCCAGGTATGTTAAGGCTATCCCTTCTTTCTTTTCATCATGATCTATACGACACAAGTGAAATGAGTAAATGCACAACTTCCATAAAATATTATATTCGTAGAATTGCTAAAGATGTGTATATTCTTATTCTTCCATGTGTCATATTATTCTATCATCTGTTCATGGGTCTCAGCAATATGTAAGTTGATAAAGTTTGTTTCATGATATTATTCAGAGGCATAATGGTCTTACGACGTACCGAGAGATTTTATTAACGTATTTCATATGCATTTCATGCATTTATACATGTACATTCACCCATGACCATATGGTGTTTATATATATATATATATATGGGGAAAGGTTACCGCTTTATATACGCACCACCACCTGATCAGCTGGTATACGTTGATGATTTTTCCCACAGTAGCCGAGATGATATGATGGGATGCCCTCGGAGGCTTGATGATGTTATGAAACATGTACCCTATGCACGACATGACATTCATACGCATATGCATGACATTATAATTATTTCATGAATTACAGTTATCCAGACTTACAGGTTGAGTAATTTACTCTATATTTCTTCCATGTCTGTTATGTACTTATTTATGTGCCTTACTGTCACGACCCAAATTTCCCATAGTTGGGTACCGTGATGGCACCTAGTCTTAGGGACTAGGTAAGCCTAATATTTTACTGAGCATCAATAATAATAAAATAAAACATAGCAGTCTCGATATGGAAATCTTGACAGAGTTTATAAATTTCCCAAAACCCGGTAAATACAAGTCATAAGCTCTACGAAGTCTTTCTACAATTCTAAATACAACTGTCCAGAAATAATAAGTACAGTTGAAATAAATAGGAAGGTGACTCTGAAGCCTGCGAACGCAGCAGCAGGTTTACCTCGAGACTCCTTAGCAAAGCTCCACACAGCTAGCAACAGTCAGTACCTGGATCTGTGCAAAACCAAAAATGCACAGAAGAGTAGTATGAGCACACCACAGCGGTGCCCAGTAAGTATCAAGACTAACCTCGGTGAAGTATTGATGATGACTAATCAGAACACCCACTGGTCTAATAAGTAAAAGACATAAGTAGTAATGACCGAAACAAAATATTTATCAAAAATCTTCGATTATAATTAACGACGGGAAAATATAAAGCGGAAGGAAGTGCAGTAATTAAAGCAACGGAACATCATAATGGAAATACGTAAGAAGGAAAGGACAGCACGCAAGCCAAAGTCATAAATCACAATACCATAAATCACTCAAAACTTAGCACTGCATCAATCCACTCACATCACGCCTTAGCAAATAAGCTCAATAAAAACCGGTCAAACCCTCGAGGAAAAATCTTTAAAACGTGAGTTTATAACGAAAGCTTTTGAAAATATAATCTTTTCAAGATATAGGAAATCTTCTTTGAAACATACTTTTTCTGAATGTATATGTATATATCTTTATGAAAAGAAATCGTTAGAACATAGTTCCCTTAAAATACGTTGTATTAAAATATACTTTCCCAAGTACTGCTCCTTCAAATATCATTTGTTCAAATATACTTTCCTAAATACTGCTCATTCAAATATCATTTGTTCAAATATACTTCCCCAAATACTGCTTTTTCAAATATCATTTGTTCAAATATACTTTCCCAAATACTGCCTTTTCAAATATCATTTTTCCTGCAAGACAAATACCTTTCAAATATACTTTCAAAATAGAAGTCCTTCAGACATAACTTTTCTCGGAGATAATTTCCTTTCAGCTATACATTTCAATATATGTATATGTGTATATATGTATACTTTTCAATCCAAATCTCCTTAATGATAAACCAACGGAACTCAGTCCATAACTCAAATATTTGTCATGCAATGTAGTACATGGGGAAAGCTCCCGGATCTCAGTCCGTAGTCCCAATTTAAAAATGCGATGCAGTACAGCGGGAAAGCTCCCGGATCTCAGTCCGTAGTCCCAATTTAAATATGTGATGCAGTACAGGGGGAAAGCTCCCGGATCTCAGTCCGTAGTCCCAATTTAAATATGCAATGCAGTAAAGGAGGAAGGCTCCCGGATCTCAGTCCGTAGTCCCAATTTAAATATGCAATGTAATGCACAGAGAGAAGACAACTAAAACACAACAAAACATTGCACAAGCCACAACGAGCACCACATCAAAACAGAAAGGCAAAATGCAAGGTGCGACGATAAGTTCAACATGAGAACTTCAATCAAAAGAGTGGCAAAACTCGCTCATAAGCAGAAATCACGTAAGGGGAAAAACCAAGTATCAATGAAACAATGTAACGAGGAGAAAACCTAACAAATATAGCAACGATTCATAATACTCAAGTCAAGAAATAGAGAACCAATCATCCCGGCAAGGGAAACAGCTATATCCAATCTCGCCTAGCAGTTTACTTCACGGAATAAACTCAGCTTAAGCAAATATTCAATAATAAGAGGCACCAAAGAAGCACCGCCAATATGAGTGATGGTCAACTATACCTAAGTAACATTTGAGGCAAATCATGTAAATCATCATGTACGACTCAAGGGCATGCTTGACACCAATCCAATATATATTCCAATTCCCGGTAACAATTATATACCTAGATGATACTAATTCTAATCAAGTAGGCATCTTGTGAAGAAAATATAGTATACGGTAAGGAAGGGAGATATTCAGATAAGTCAATCCAGATCGAATAATCAGCAAGAGGGAAATCGAAAGTAAGAAAATCCAATCCAAACAGGAGAAGATGAAACTGGCAACCAGGAACTCAACCATAACAGTTACCACTTTATGCGCAGGAAATATAGGAACCTAGTAAATCCACAAAGTACAACCTATTTGCAAATAAGTCTGAGTACGCACTCGTTACCTCGCGTACTCGGGCTACCATCAACATAGAAGACTCAAATCCTAAGGGGTAGTTCCCTCACACAAAGTTAGGCAAGATGCTTACCTCAAGGACGACAACCAGTTACTCTACAATGGATTTCTCGGGCGGGAAGACCTCCTGACGGCTCAAATCAACTAAAACAACTTCAAAATGCACATAAAACATATAAGGAACTATTTCAAACGATAAAGTTTCAATCTTTATAAAATTATAAAAATCGACCCCCGGGCCCGCACCTCAGAACCCGACAATTTTTACAAATACTAATTACCCATTCCGATACGAGTTCACCCATACTAAATTTATCCAAATCCGATGTCATTTGGTCATTCAAATCATGAATTTTTAATTTAGAAATTTTCTTTCAAAAACCTAAGTTTCTTCAACCCAAAACACAAATTAAATTCCAGTAGAAGAACACTTACCCATTCGAATTTTGTGAAAAACCTTCAAAGAATCGCCCAAAACCGAGTTCTAGAAGTCAAAATATGTTTAAAATGGTGAAACCCCCAATTCTCCAATCAAAACATGGATTAATTCAAAATCTAAACTTCTGTAATCATATTAAAATGCAAAAATAATACTTAGATAGTTACCCCGATGAAAATACGAGAAGAACTCAGCGAAAATCACCTCAATCGGAGCTCTAGAACTCAAGATATGCTCAAAATACTAAAATGATGCGGTCTGGTTTTCTATTCTCAGCGATTTTCGCACCTGCGACCAAAATATCCGCACCTGCGAGTTTCCAGCTGTAAATTCCGCACCTACGGACAATTTTTCGCACATGCGGCTCCGCGGGTGCGGACCTACTTTCGCACCTGCGAAACACCAACACCAGCTCTCTTCTCTGACACTAAAATGAGCATAACTTCCTCATACGATGTCCAAATTCGACGATTCTTTTTTCTATAGCTCCGTAATTACGATACGGATCTAGTGCTTCAATCAAAACAGAAATTGGAGCTCATTTGATTAATTTGGTACCAATTATGCTTGAAGAAACGACGCCGAAACATAAAAAACGAGCGCAACACAACCCATACCTATCCGAAACTCCCCCGAGCCCCTCGGGGACCTCAACCAACAATTCCCACAAGTCATATATCACTACCCGAACTTAGTCGAATCTTCGGAAAACCCAAAACAACACCAAAACACCGAATCAACCTCGGATTCAAGCCTAAGAACTTAGGAATTTCCAAGAATTCACATTCAACGCCGAAACACATCTAAACTTATCCGAATGACCTCAAATTTTGCACACATGTCACAAATGACATTTCGTACCTGCTGTCTCTCTCGGAATTCAATTCCGAGTCCGATATCAAAATTCCACCTATCGACCGAAATCGCCAAAATTCTAACTTTCGCCAAAATATCTCAAATCCCCTACAGACCTCCAAATCCAATTCCGGACGCACGCCTAAGTCCAAAATCATCATACGAAGCTGTTGGCGTTAACCAAAACTCATTCCGAGGTCGTTTACTCAAAAGTCAAACCTCCGATCAACTTTCTTCATTTAAGCTTCAAAATTTGAAAATTCTCTCTCAATTCGACTTCGGATTATCCGGAAATAGAATCTAACCACGCACACAGGTCCATATACATAATGAGGAGATGATTACGATCTTATACCACCGAACGGAGCTTAAACTCTCAAAACGACCGGTCGGGTCGTTACATTCTCTCCCTCTTAAAACAAACGTTCGTCCTCGAACGTGCCAAGATCCACCTTGAATTCATCCAATCACTGATTGCACACTTCCAACACACACTCGCAGGTGATCCCACGGCACCCCAACCTATGTAAGCCTGACGACACCATCACAACTGCAATTTAACCTCCTTATCACCACCGATAAGCCTCATACCTCAATTCCTCACCCTATACTCATTTCCAAAAGGTCCAATCTTGAATCCATATCCGGCATTAGCCTTAATCAGCCGCATTAACTCATGCGTATACCCATAAGGCACGACCACGCAATATAGCTCATCGCAAATAGGTTCAAATAGCACTTCTGAGCACCATAGTTGCCCGAAATCAACTCAACCTTGGCAACAACCCCACATATGGAAGAACTCCGCTCCAATCCCATAATACTGATAAGGAAGCAATAGACACGAAGACCTCATTATTAGGCACCCAAATCACCCAAACACTACCCGGCACACATCCCGCAAACCAAAACTAAAGAAGCATATAGCGAAAATGAATGGATATGAAAAAGAGAGACATATAAAGGACTATAAAACAAGCCCATAGGCATAACTCTCTATCAACATTGACTTACCAAAAAGCAATATAACAAGGGAGAAGCAAATCATATGAACAATTCATAAGGATTCCATCCTAGTAAGAATTTCCACCGCGGTACTCAGCGCGGTCTAAATATATCGAATCAAAAATATCACGAGGACCTCGGCCTCAACTCTAAATCACATATTGAAAACATATCATGCCAATTGAAATCTCTCCCTTAACTCATCTCAGCTGATAGGAGTCATAATACTAACTGAGCTCACATCTCAATGGTGTATTAAATCACAACCAGTAAACAAAGTACTCAGGAAAAATCATATAAAGCTCACCATAATGAATAATAAGGACTCACCTCTAGTTTCACCACTAGCAAAGATGAACAAAAAACAACGGTAGACACAGCTACTACTCATAGAATTTCCCAACAGGAGCAAACACAAAATGGGGTGCAAACCATGAAACTCACTCATAAATAAAACAACGAATAAGGGAACTCGTCCCGACCAACGTAACTATAATGGAATACGATTGGTGCCCCTCTAAAGCACATCAAAACAAACTTGAGTGAGGATACCTGGCACAACGGTCTATAGCCTGCTATATGAAACACATCGACGGGTCGAGCCTCCCCCTCTTGGGCGCCCTCTACTCACCTGAATACCTTGCTATAACACACTTATCTGAGCCCTGGAACAATCTCTCATCCTGTGGCTCATCTCCACATAGAAACCAATCTCCCTTCCGACGTGGCTGTAGAAAACACACAATGCGGGTCCTCTAAGACCCAGGAATATCTGAGAACTCCCATGCGAAGCTGGTAATGCAAATTGAACTGGTTGACCCACAAAACCTCTACCGTGCCGTACTCTGCCTCCATAATAAGGACCAGTAGATCTCTCCGGCCTATGTGCCTTCTAACTGAAGCAACCAAGCGAGGTACATATCTGGCTAACTCACTGAGTCCGACAACGTACTCTAATACTGACATAGTGCTCTGACGCAACTGCTCAAACTCCGCGCCATGCATCTCGGAGTGACTGGAGTGCAACACCCTTAAAACATCTCTGAAACTTGCATACATGCAAGGGAAACTGACTTGGCTGGGCTACCCAACTCATGTGCCCGCCACCACTGACAACCTACTACTCTGAACCTGAGACGTGACAAAAGCAATCATGCTCGTCTCCACAATACTCGAAGAACGACGAATATAGTGACACTCTTCCAGAAACCTTGGCATCATCTGTCGCCAATCCACTGAAAGATAGGAGGGTGGTACTTCCTGTACCTTTAAATTCCCACGGTGTTCTTCTTCCGATGCTGCTGCTCTAACCACGGGCTGAACAAAACCACATGTTGTGCTGCCATGACAATTGGAACCTGACCCACATGGTCTTGCTGCTCTGGAGTGTAGACGGTGGGAGTCCGAACTCCTCACAAATCTGTGAAGTAGCTGGTGCACTAGGATCAATCCCGCTTGAGTCGATATACCAATTATACTCAAAGCTATAACCCCGGTCTCTGATCCTTGTGACTTCTTCTTTAGGGTAACATCAGGAATCGCAGCTCGTGTCCTCACCATCTGTGAGAGAGTGGAAACGATGATTTATAACTTCAAGGTCGAATGAATTCGCACGATAGGAATGAAGGAAGTGAAATTGTCCTAATAGTTTCGTAGCCTCTCGAAGATAAGTACAGACGTCTCCGTACCGATCCGCAAGACTCTACTAAACTCGCTTATGACTCGTAGCACCTATGAACCTAGAGCTCTGATACCAACTTGTCACGACCCAAATTTCCCTCTGTTGGGTACCGTGATGGCACCTAGTCTTAGGGACTAGGTAAGCCTAATATTTTACTGAGCATCAACAATAATAAAAAAAAACATAGCAGTCTCGATATGGAAATCTTGACAGAGTTTACAAATTTTCCAAAACTCGGTAAATACAAGTCATAAGCTCTACGAAGTCTTTCTACAATTCTAAATACAACTGTCCAGAAATAATAAGTATAGTTGAAATAAATAGGAAGGTGACTCCGAAGCCTGCGAACGCAGCAATAGGTTTACCTCGAGTCTCCTCAGCAAAGCTCCACACAGCTAGCAACAGTCAGTACCTGGATCTGTGCAAAACCAAAAATGCACAGAAGAGTAGTATGAGCACACCACAGTGGTGCCCAGTAAGTATCAAGACTAACCTCGGTGAAGTAGTGACGAGGACTAGTTCAGACACCCACTGGTCTAATGAGTAAAAGACATAAGTAGTAATGACCGAAACAAAATATTTATCAAAAATCTTCGAATATAGTTAACGACGGGAAAATATAAAGCGGAAAGAAGTGCAGTAATTAAAGCATCAGAACAGCATAACGGAAATACGAAAGAAGGAAAGGACAACACGCAAGCCAAAGTCGGAAATCACAATACCATAAATCACTCAAACTTAGCAATGCATCAATCCACTCACAACACGCCTTAGCAAATAATCTCAATAAAAACCGATCAAACCCTCGAGTAAAAATCTTTAAAATGTGAGTTTATAACGAAAGCTTTTGAAAATATAATTTTTTTCAAGATATAGGAAATCTTCTTTGAAACATACTTTTTCTGAATGTATATGTATATATCTTTATGAAAAGAAATCGTTAGAACATAGTTCCCTTAAATTACGTTGTATTAAAATATACTTTCCCAAGTACTGCTCCTTCAAATATCATTTGTTCAAATATACTTCCCCAAATACTGCTTTTTCAAATATCATTTGTTCAAATATACTTTCCCAAATACTGCATTTTCAAATATTATTTTTCCTGCAAGACAAATACCTTTCAAATATACTTTCAAAATAGAAGTCCTTCAGACATAACTTTTCTCGGAGATAATTGCCTTTTGGCTATACATTTCAATATATGTATATGTGTATATATGAATACTTTTCAATCCAAATCTCCTCAATGATAAACCAACGGAACTCAGTCCGTAACTCAGATATTTGTCATGCAATGCAGTACAGGGGGAAAGCTCCCGGATCTCAGTCCGTAGTCCCAATTTAAATCTGCGATGCAGTACAGGGGAAAGCTCCCGGATCTTAGTTTGTAGTCTCAATTTAAATATGCGATGCAGTACAGGGGGAAAGCTCCCGGATCTCAGTCCGTAGTCCCAATTTAAATCTGCGATGCAGTACAGGGGAAAGCTCCCGGATCTTAGTTTGTAGTCTCAATTTAAATATGCGATGCAGTACAGGGGGAAAGCTCCCGGATCTCAGTCCGTAGTCCCAATTTAAATATGCAATATAATGCACAGAGAGAAGACAACCAGAACAAAGCAAAACATTACAAAATCCACAACGAGCACCACATCAAAACAGAAAGGAAAATGCAAGGTGCGACGATAAGTTCAACACGAGAACTTCAATCAAAATAGTGGCAAAACTCGTTCATAAGCAGAAATCACTTAAGGGGAAAAACCAAGTATCAATGAAACAATGTAACGAGGAGAAAACCTAACAAATATAGCAACGATTCACAATACTCAAGTCAAGAAATAGAGAACCAATCATCCCGGCAAGGGAAACAGCTATAACAATTCTCGCCTAGCAGTTTGCTTCACGGAATAAACTCAGCTTAAGCAAATATTCAATAATAAGAGGCACCAAAGAAGCACCGCCAATATGGGTGATGGTCAACTATACCTAAGTAACATTTGAGGCAAATCATGTAAATCATCATGTACGACTCAAGGGCATGCTTGACACCAATCCTATATATATTCCAATTCCTGGTAACAATTATATACCTAGATGATACTAATTCTAATCAATTAGGCAGCTTGTGAAGAAAATATAGTATATGGTAAGGAAAGGAGATATTCAAATAAGTCAATCAAGATCGAATAATCAGCAAGAAGGAAATCGAAAGCAAGAAAATCCAATCAAAACAGGAGAAGATAAAACTGGCAACCAGGAACTCAACCATAACAGTTACCACTTTATGCGCAGGAAATATAGGAACCTAGTAAATCCACAAAGGCCAACCTATTTGCAAATAAGTCCGAATACGCACTCGTCACCTCGCGTACTCGGGCTATAATCAACATAGAAGACTCAAATCCTGTGGAGTAGTTCCCTCACACAAGGTTAGGCAAGATACTTTCCTTAAGGACGACAACTGGTTACTCGACAATGGATTTATCGGGCGGGAAGACCTCCGAACGGCTCAAATCAACCAAAATAACTTCAAAATGCACATACAACATATAAGGAACTATTTCAAACAATAAAGTTTCAATCTTTATAAAATTATAAATCGACCCAAAAGTCGACCCCTGGGCCCGACCTCGGAACCCGACAATTTTTATAAATTTCAATTACCCATTACGATACGAGTTCACCCATACTAAATTTATCCAAATATGATGTCATTTGGTCATTCAAATCATGAATTTTTAATTTAGAAATTTTCTTTCAAAAACTCAAGTTTCTTCAACCCAAAATGCAAATTAAATGATAAAAATAAAAACTAATTTATGAAATATATTAAATTCCAGTGGAAGAACACTTACCCATTCGAATTGTGTGAAAAACCTTCAAAGAATCGCCCAAAGCCCAGTTCTAGAAGTCACAATATGTTTAAAATGGTGAAACCCCCAATTCTCCAATCAAAACATGGATTAATTCAAAAAATGAACTTCTGTAATCATATTAAAATGTAAAAATAATACTTAGATACTTACCCCGATGAAAATATGAGAAGAACGCCGCGAAAATCACCTCAATCGGAGCTCTAGAACTCAAGATATGCTCAAAATACTAAAATGACGCGGTCTGGTTTTCTATACTCAGCGATTTTCGTCCCTGCGACCAAAATATCCGCACCTGCGAGTTTCCAGCTGTAAATTCCGCACCTGCGGACCATTTTTCGCACCTGCGGCTCCGCGGGTGCGGACCTACTTTCGCACCTGCGAAACACCAGCACCAGCTCTCTTCTCCGACACTTAAATGAGCATAACTTCCTCATACGATGTCCAAATTCGACGATTCTTTTTTCTATAGCTCCGTAATTACGATACGGATCTAATGTTTCAATCAAAACAGAAATTAAAGCTCATTGTCTTAATGTGGTACCAAATATGCTTGAAGAAACGACGCTGAAACATAAAAAACGTGCGCAACCCAACCCATACCTATCCGAAACTCCCCCGAGCCCCTCGAGACCTCAACCAACAATTCCCACAAGTCATATATCACTACCCGAACTTAGTCGAACCTACGGAAAACCCAAAACAACACCAAAACACCGAATCAACCTCGGATTCAAGCCTAAGAACTTAGGAATTTTCAAGAATTCGCATTCGACGCCGAAACACGTCTAAACTTATCCGAATGACCTCAAATTTTGCACACAGGTCACAAATGACATTCCGGACCTGCTGTCTCTCTCGGAATTCAATTCCAAGTCCGATATCAAAATTCCACCTATCGGCCGAAATCGCCAAAATTCTAACTTTCGCCAAAATACCTCAAATCACCCTAAGGACCTCCAAATCCAATTCTTGACGCACGCCTAAGTCCAAATTCATCACACGAAGCTGTTTGCGTTAACCATAACTCATTCCGAGCTCGTTTACTCAAAAGTCAAACCTCCGGTCAACTTTCTTCATTTAAGCTTCAAAATTTGAAAATTCTCTCCCAATTCGACTCTGGATTCTTCGGAAATGGAATCCAACTGCGCACACATGTCCATATACATAATGAGGATCTGATTACGGTCTTATACCACTGAACGGAGCTTAAACTCTCAAAATGACCGGTCAGGTCGTTACACTTACATACTCAATACATTATTCGTACTGATGTCCCTTTTGCCTGGGGACGCTGTGTTTCATGCCCGCAGGTCTCGATAGACAGGTCAAGAGCTCTTCAAGTAGGCTATCAGCTCAGCGGAAGATGTTGGTGCCCTCCATTTGCTTCAGAGTTGCCTGTTTGGTTAGTATGACTTAGCCGTGTATTATTTGGTATGGCGGGACTCTGTCCCGACCTTTATGAAAATTATGTATTCCTAGATCTTGTAGACAGATGTCATGTACGTAAAAGATTGTATGGCCTTGTCAGTGTATGTTCAGTATACTAGTGGTTATTTTGGTCTTATAGGCCCGTATATCTTATGTATAAGTTGGTATGACATGTTCTCACGGCAGCCTTCCGGCTCAGTTATCTATGATAGTATGACATAAAAAGATACGTTATATTGGTACTCAGTTGAGTAAGGTATCAGGTGCTCGTCGCAGTCCATCGGTTTGGGTCGTGACAAAATGTCTACTTGATAGATGGCTTGAAATATAGCCTAATTAGTGTGTCACAGCTGTGTGATAGAGGTAACTTGGTAGCATTCACCTCTACAAAATGTTTTGTGATAAATCTTACCACTGACAAGATTGATTCGCAGGGAAAAAGAGTGAACAATATATACATAATAGATATGTCCACACTTTCAGAAAACGAACTAACCTGCTTGAGTGTGCTGGACAGTGATCCCTTTCTTTAGGCATAAGAGACTTGGACATGCAAGTCTAAGTCAACTCAACAAATTAGTCTCCAAGGACTTAGTGATAGGATTGCCTAACATTAAGTTCAAGGAAGACAAAGTTTGAGAGGCTTGTGCAAGGGGGAAGCATGTAAGATCCTCTTTTAAAATCAAGAAAGTGGTAAGTACCACCAGAAGGATGGAACTGGTTCATATGGATCTTTGCGGTCCAATGAGAACATTAAGTAGAGATGGTAAGAGATATGTGATGGTGCTTATTGATGATTATTCTAGATTTTCCTGGACGCTGTTTCTAACATCTAAAGATGAAGCATCTTACATGTTCACTTCTTTTGTTAGAAAAACTTAGAAACAATTAGGAAATCAACTTGCATCGATTAGGTCTAATCATGGCACTGAATTTGAAAATGCTAAATTTGCTGAATTTTGTGATGAGCATGGCGTAGATCATAATTTTCCTGCTCCTAGAACTCCAGAACAAAATGAAGTGGTTGAAAGAAAGAGTAGGACACGTGAAGATATGGATAGGACTATGCTTCTTTCTAGTAAACTACCCCATAGCTTCTGGACAGAAGCTATTAATACTGCATGCTATATCATAAATAGGTGCACGACTAGACCTCTTTTAGATAAGACTCCCTATGAGTTACTTAAGGGAGAAAGCCAAATATATCCCATCTTAGGGCATTTGGTTACAAGTGCTTTGTGCACAACAATGGTAAGGACTCCCTGGGTAAGTTTGATCCCTGAAGTGATGAGGGAGTATTCTTGGGATATTCTTCACATAGTAAAGCTTATAAAGTTTATAACAAAAGAACTATGTGTGTTGAAGAAAGTGTATATGTGTTTATTGATGAAACTAAATTTTTTTCTGAGAGATAGGAACATGATGATGAAGCAACTAGGCTAGCTAGAAACTCACACGAAACCACATCCCAGACTGAAGCAACGCTGAAGGAAGGAACATATGATGGAAAAGGTTCATCCATCCCGGGCAACATGATAGAGGGAATAGAAAAAAATAATTCCCAAAGTTCGTTGGAATTTGTGCTTGAACCTGTTCCACAACAACAAAGCATTGAAGGAACTTCAAAGAGTACCAACTAGTTGTGAAACCTTACATATATCAAAGTTCTCATCCTATTGAGAACATCATCACTGATCCAACCTATGGAATCAAACCAGATCTTCTTTAAATTTTTTTGTGCTTTTGATGCTTTCTTATCTCTTATTGAACCTAAAAATGTTGTTGAGGCTTTGCAGGATACATACTTGGTAAATGCAATGCAAGATGAACTCAACCAATTTGAAAGGAGTCAAGGTTGGCATCTGGTACCAAGACCCTTGGATAGATCAGTAATTGGCACTAAATGGGTCTTCAAAAATAAACTTCATGAAGATTGAACAGTTACTAGGTACAAGGAGAGATTGGTGGAGAAAGGAAAAGACTATGATGAAACATTTGCCCTAGCGGCAAGGCTGGAAGCAATAAGACTTCTCATAGCTTTTGCTGCTTACATGGAATTCACCCTTCACCAGATGGATGTCAAGAGTCCTTCCTAAATGGCTATTTAAAGGATGAAGTGTTTGTCAAGCAACCTCTGGGGTTTGAGAACAAGGAGAATCCTGACTATGTGTACAAACTTGACAAAGCACTATATTGACTCAACCAAGCTCCTAGAGCATGGTATGAAAGATTATCAAAATTCTTGCTTGAGCATGACTACAAGAGAGGTAAAATTTATAGTACTTTATTCCTGAAGGAAGAAGGTAAAGATCTGTTGGTAGTTCAGATATATGTATATGACCTAATCTTTGGAGAAACTACATATAAGTTAAGTAAAGAATTTGCTAAACTAATGGGGAGTGAATTTTAAATGAGCATGATGGGTGAGCTTAATTTCTGTTTAGGCTTACAAATTAAACAAAATTCAAATGGAACTATGATCCATCAGCAAAAGTATGTAAAAGAATTGCTTAAAAGGTTTAAAATGTAATATTCCTAATAAATTGACACTCTTGTTTCAACAACCACAAAATTGGATGTAGATGAACCCGATTCATATGTTGATTAAAAGATGTATAGGGGATGATTGGTTCATTGATGTATCTCACTGCTACTAGATCTCACATTGTTTTCAGTGTAGGACTTTGTGCAAGATTTCAGGCTAATCCAAAGGAATCCCACTTGACTGCCGTAAAGAGAATTTTGAGATACCTAAAAGGCACCACTGATTTGTGTCTTTGGTATCCAAAAAGTAGTAACTTTAATCTTCTGGGATATGTTGATGCTGATTATGCAGGTTTCTAGTAGATAGAAAGAGCACCTCAGGTATGGAACATTTTCTTGGCTCATACCTTGTGTCTTGGGCCATTAAAAAGTAGAATTCTGTGGCCCTATCTACTGCTGAAGCTGAGTATGTGGCTGCAGCCTCATGTTATGCTCAACTATTGTGGATTAAAAAACAATTTATTGATTTTGGAATCGATGTTGGATGTATCCTTATCTTCTATGATAACACTAGTGCTATCAGTATGACAAAGAACCCCACTCATCATAAAAGAACAAAGCACATAGATGTTACACATCACTTTTTAAGGGACAATTATGAGAAATGATTGATCACTATAAAGTTTTGTGCTACTAATAAACATATTGCTGACATCTTTATAAAAGCACTGAGTAGAGAGAATTTTGAAAGGAACAAGTTAGAGTTAGGGATGATTAAAATCACCTAATTGAACCACTTTATAATGTACATGAAAAAAATTAAAAAAATATTTTTGGCTAGAAAATCTGAAACTTGTGTAAATAATCAGATTAATTGTTACTCAGTCTCATACTGTAAATAGTATACTCCTATGCCATGTTTTGATATGACTCACTGGTTGCTAATGAAATTTTCTCTATTCTTGCAAATTGAGACATGATCAAGAGGATTCTTAAGTGAAGAACCTGGTTCATCAATGCTGGTTCATTTGAAAAAATGAGGTATATGTTCTACACTCTACACATTTTGAAATACTAATATTTAAATCATGAGCAAAATTCTACCAAACTCAGAATCTTCCAAAGTCTATCCTATAAAGATTTGAACCAGTATCGTCTAAACTAAAGAATCCCCACCGTATTAAAACACCTAGATTCAAGGGAAGCAGTAACCGTCATTCCAAACTGAAAAACTGCATAGTGATTAGACCTCTAATTGTCAAGCCCCAAAATCGAGGGACGACACCGGCGCCTAACCGGGTGATCCCAGTCAAGCGGACCTGGATAGCCTTTCCTGCCCAACGTGTTACCCTCCGTTTATAACATACATTAATTCAGATGAGTTAGCCGATTTTAGTTTCAAAGTACGTCTTACAACATATCTCCATTGTTTCCTCTTTTAACATGCCAACGACTAATATTCAAACATACATCATACATACATAACTTTCCAACCTGATCCCCGGTTCCTAGTACGTCATGTTACTTCCCAAAAATACATATATACACTACCCACATTGTGTCTACGGAGCCTCTACGAATACTAGGGATTTTACATAATTTGCCGGTAACAAGGCCCCGGCTATACCTTTAGAACATAAGAAAAAGAGGGTGGTGTAATCCACAGATGGCCCCGAGGAGAAGAGGGGCTCACCACAACTGCTGAGGAGATGAAGAGGAGGCACCACTTACGGCGGGCTGAGCTACCTGCTGCGGAACCACCTACATCCATATAAAAGATGTAGCGCCCCCGGCAAAAGGGACGTTAGCACTGTGGAATAGTACTAGTATGTATGAACAAACTTTACCCCAAGTACAATCAAGCAGTACACAGATAAGAGACAGTTAATAGAATCCAACAAGCATTGCACAGAAATCAAAATAACCAACATCAAGAGTTTCACAAATTCCCATTATTTTCAACACCTCCATATTCAAGAGTCTCATAGATTTTAATTTCAATCGTGATAATGATCACATTCCATCCTTATTACCTCGGCCACCCTTATCACCTTCTCTCACTCTTATTACCTTGTCCACCCTTATTACTCCGTGTTGCGGCGTGCAACCCGATCCCACCGTACAATTAAAAATCACCACCAATTTAAATCACAAGGATTTTCATCATGAAGAACATAAGTTCATATCAACCAACAAGTTAATCATAAAGATTCTCATCATCAAGGATATTCATCCATAACAACCACATATCCATATGAAATCACGGCCACAGAAATCTTTATCCAACAGTGAATCATATACAGTATACCATCAACATAAAGCTCTATTAGTTATCCACGTTTCCTTTCCATTATTTACTACACATCATTTAGCACTTAGATAAATTCAACAATTGGATTCGTTATCATTTATTTAATTTGGTAGTACATCCTTTCATACCGAGGTGTTCAACAGTTAACGAGCTTTGCACGTAATAGAGTAAGCACAAGGAATCACCATTTTCAAAACTTCACATAGCACGGGAGTATGGCAATCAACTAAGACAATCAGAGAATAGAATCTTACTTCTCAACACATTAGAACGATCAATTCACATAATCTCAAACGAAGTACACATACCATATGTTCGAACACCAACGAGAAGATTCTACAAGGGTTAAAAATTAGCCATACATACCTGGAGTCGAGTTTCCCTTTTTAACTTTTACTCACAATCACCGAACCGACTAGTACCATCAATCTAGTTCACAATTAAACATATTCAACTCAAAATGGAAAGTCATACATGCAATTGGGACTCTCTCAAGCATTTTGCCAAACACTATGTGAACCCATTAGATTACCAACCCTATCTTTATGAAGTTTACCCCAACCCACTCCTTCTTACTAGATTAACACCATTATTAAACTTGCATGCAAGGTCTTGGTTAATATTTTCAAGAGTCAATCCATTCCAACCCTCCCTTTGTTTGAAATCAGAAAATTTATGGAAAAAGGGGATTGGGAACCCTTACTTGCTAGAATGGGGAAGAAGGAGATTACTCGAAATACCGAGCCTGAGAGACCTTGAAAATCACTTTAATGGAAGGACCACTTCCTCTCTCAAGAACTCTCCTTTCCTTCTCTCTATTTTGTTCAGAAATCTTGTTAAAATGAAAGGGGGCAGGGGTTAAATGAAACTGGGGTCGGGTATATAATTTTAGAAAATTAAAAGACCGTGTCGAATATGCGGTCAGGAATGCGATCGCATTCCTGACATGCGGTTCGCATTTTGGACCGCAGAATGGCCCCCAGGTGGGCCAAATTCTGAAAACATTCTGCCCAGGTATGCGACCACTATGCGGTTCGCATACACGTTATGCGATCGCATTATGTGTCGCATAACACCCCTTCAGTTGGGCAGTGATCTGCCCGTGTATGCGGCCACTATGCGGTCCGCATACACGTTATGCGATCGCATAGTGCGTCGCATACCACCCAATTTCTGGAAAAATTAAGTTCTTCAAATTCCCGGGGTATTTTTACAAAAATCAAGGTCCGATTTAAGAGTTTCCTCAGAGATAACAAATCGGGGACTTATTCGGGCATTATTTTAAGCAAGAACTTTTACGAGTCTTTACATTCTCCCCCCCTTAAAAATCATTCGTCCTCGAATGAGGAATTTGGGAATAATTTGGTTTTTGAAAACATGATATGCAAACCTTCCCATTTACACTAACTCCGGTATTTTCAGAACATTTTGCCAGAGTGTCCTTTGTATTTAGACCTATCCACCTGACAGAGTGCCCCCGAAACACATTTCCAAGCATCATTACACAAATTTTGTTATCCCTACAACTGGTATACCATTCATCACCTCAACAGTTGCACATATCCAATTACCTTAACAAATACATATGGCTCATCCTTCTTTCATCACAATTTATCATAAGACTCAATTAGTGGCACACAATTTGCACATAGCTTTGGGCCATTTCAGTGTGCCCCATACAGTTCAATCACCTCAATAGATCATAGACAATTTTTCTAACCATTACCAATCTACACTACTATTAATCACTTACTTAGCACATTTGTTTCACAAACTTTTTATTTGCTTTAAAGGTGGCACACCACCTAGTTAACAACTTTGTATACAGTTTTAGCACGCATTGGGAAGTTACAACAATAAGGCAATTAGGAGAGGAAAGAAAAATAGGGTGCCTTGGCACGAGTCTGAGTACAACATCAAATTGCCTTGGAACCATGATTCGCCCGATCACTACTACACTTGCTCAAACAGATGGGGGTATTTTTCTTTCATTTTTTTCTCTATTTCCCACGTGGCTTCCTCAACTCGTTGACTTCGCCACAACACTTTAACAGAAGCAATCTCTTTGTTTCTCAATCTACGGACCTGCCTATCAAGAATGGCAACCGGAACTTCTTCATATGACAATTCTTCACTAACCTCAATGATCTCAACTGGCACGATGGTGGAAGGATCTCCAATTACCTTCTTCAATATAGATACGTGGAATATCAAGTGCACTAATGACATTTCAGGGGGCAATTCCAGCCTATACGCGACTTGTCCTATCCTTTGAGCGATCCGATACGGCCCGACATACCTTGGGCTCAATTTCC